>MJUT01003367.1:617022-646729 GCA_002080005.1 Gigantidas platifrons
GACAAAGTATAAAAAGGGATGTAACTCTGGTAAGATTTGTCGAAAAATGATCGCTATCGAACTTGACCTAGATATTCATGAGATACACTTACATACCAAACCTAGTTTCAATCTGACTATTTGTTCCCAAGTTATCATCTGGAAACCAAATATTTAGCAATTTTGAGGTATAAAAAGGGGCACAACTCTAGTAAAAATAGTCGAAAAATTGTCATTATCGAACTTGACCTAGATATTCATAAGATACACTTACATGCCACACCTAGCTTCAATTTGACTTTCCATTCACAAGTTATCATCTGGAAACCAATTCGGGACACACGGACAAAGTATAAAAAGGGATGTAACTCTGGTAAGATTTGTCGAAAAATGATCGCTATCGAACTTGACCTAGATATTCATGAGATACACTTACATACCAAACCTAGTTTCAATCTGACTATTTGTTCCCAAGTTATCATCTGGAAACCAAATATTTAGCAATTTTGAGGTATAAAAAGGGGCACAACTCTAGTAAAAATAGTCGAAAAATTGTCATTATCGAACTTGACCTAGATATTCATAAGATACACTTACATACCAAACCTAGCTTCAATCTGACTTTTTATTCACAAGTTATCATCTGGAAACCAAAAAGCACACGGACGGACGACACCCATTTCTATAGTTCCCTTCGACGTAGCGTCGGGGGACAATTATTCATTCAGTTTGGTTCACAGTTCATTAGAAGATATTTTAACATTCTTCCATTTAGCTCAGTAAAACTTTTTCCTTCCTGGTCAACATTTTGTGGTAGATGATACCCAGAAATTCATAATATCAAAATTCAACCTATTTTCAAATTAATAATTAAAAAATTAAATAAGAACATTTCAAATAATTTTTGAGTTAAGATTTCAAAATTAAAATCTTTACCATTTGACCAAATTCCTGCAAAGAAATCTGCCAGAGCTGCATGGAGTATCTTCTGGTTCTTTTCAGTACAATATCTATCCATGGCAGCCTCAATGAACTGTCTATGGTACCAGTATATTACTCTCATACCGTCTGCTCCTCTATCCACTAAAATTCAGAAAAACTTGGTTCACATGATGTAAAAAAAATGTCAAACAGTGTTATCACAAACTATTGTCTATATCTTATATTGATTTACTGTTTATAAGCACTTTGCTATCAAAATTTTCATTGATTAATATATGATTTGCTACAGCACCTTAGTTAGACATGTCCATTTTTCTGGTACTTTAAATTTTATCGACAAGTTGTTACTATGGTAATTTAATGAAAATATATTTCTTTTTCTCTGAAAAAATGAAGCATGACTACTATTAAATAATCACTGGAATCTCTGATACATTGACATGTAAGAAATTGTGTAATTATATGAACACTATAACATTAATGTGTAATACCTTCAAAGGTTTAAATTTGCTCTGTGGAATTTACATCTTTACTTTTGGCCAAACATCTTTAAACAAAATTGAGGATTCAAACCACTAATTAATTTTTGATGCAAACAGTAAAAGTCAATAAAATTATTTCACTTGTCATAAAAAATGAGCTTACCAAGATATTGATCCAAATCTGTCTTAAGACGAACCAATAAAAGTGGTGGTGATCTCCTGGTAGGAGGTGTCCAATACTGATAAACATCATTGAGAACATCATCATCACATGATAAAATATCCTCTAGTTCTGATTCAGACAGACCATTCAGAGCTGTAAAAGTAAATAAAGTCATTTATCATCTGTAATCAACTCCCCTCTCCCCCCACCCTGATTCAGACAGTACAGCTGGTGCACTTCGTGGTAATTTACCGTTTAGAGGCCACATTAGCACACACACTGTAATCAGACGCCTCCACCATCAGGGAATGCGAGCACGACGACCCATAAAACGTTCACAGTTGACAATACGTCATCGTCATGCTCGATTTGACTGGTCACATGATCATTTGGGGTGGACTATTCAAACATGGAGACGGGTCCACTGGTCTGATGAAAGTCGTTTTTTGTTATGCCCTACCGACGGTCGTGTAAGGGTTTGGCGCCAACGAAAACACTTCATTTCAGGACAACCACATTTTGGGCACAACTGCTTTTGGGGGTGGGGGTGTAACTGTCTGGGGTTGTTTTTCCTTTGACTGTAAGTTGGACTTGTACGTTCTTGATGGTAATCTGACAGGCCAAAAATACTGTGACAATGTGCTCGCTCCACGCGTAGTCCCACATTTCGACAATCATGCGTTGGCTGACAGGTCAATGTTCATGGACGACAACGCTAGGCCACATAGAGCCTGAATTGTACAACATTTTTTACAGCAAGAGGCTGTTCAGACAATTTCATGGCCTGCGATGTCGCCAGACATGAATCCTATAGAGCATGTATGGGACTTTATTGGCCAAAAAATTAACCAACGCAATCCAAAATGTCAAAATATTGACGAATTAAGAACTGCTATCTTACAGGAGTGGCAACAGTTCCCCCAAGAATGGCTTAGGCGTCTTGTGTAAAGCATGACGAGGTGTGTTACAGAACTTCACAATAAACGCGGTGGATATACTCGTTATTAATTTTGATGCCTTACACATACGCACAATAGATGCATTTAAAAGTTCTTAAAATCTGAAGACTCTGCATTTTAATGCAATGTTAAAAACTTCCATCAAAGACAAACTGGTTTTACGTTTTTCCAGCGCCTGTTTTGAACCCCATTTTTGCCACGTCTTTCAGGATGATAAATACTTCGTAGATTGGTAATTTTAGAGCCCTTGGTGTAGTCTTTTAAGAAGTGTAAGTAAAATGGTGATATCTATTTTATTGTTTTAACAGTATTGATGTAAAAAAATATATCGATAAAAATATAGGGTGGTGCTTAACTTTTGTCGGAGTGTATATATGTACACTTACCAACAGTCAGATATCCTAATGTTCTATTAACAAATAACATTCTATAAATGATGGTACACTTACCAACAGTCAGATATCCTAATGTTCTACTGACAAATAACATTCTATAAATGATGGTACACTTACCAACAGTCAGATATCCTAATGTTCTACTGACAAATAAATTTCCATATCTCACTTCCAGTTGATGGAACAAAGTGTTAATACTTTTTCTGACTGTATTTTGAAGTACAGTCTGATCTGGTGGAGAGAAGGAACTCCATTGACATGCCTCGTCTAAACTCAGTTTGAGATATAACGCTAAAGGACACTTATTGAAAGCTTTTACGACAATGTCATTTTGCTTAGGTGTTAGAGTTCTGTGTTGTGATTTCAGCCAACTGTTTATGATTGACTTGGCATCTTTAACAGACAGGACAGGTACATCAATAAAGGAGTCATCATCGGGTAATGCAGCCTAGAAATAATTTTTGTAAAATATGTGTAATAAGCAACAGACAATATTGATAATATTTTACAGGTTGAATCATAACTACAATCAGAACAGATACTCAAAACATAGCAATGAAAGTGCTGATAGACAGGTTTGGTTTATGGTGCTTAACGCCACTTTCAACAATATTCCAGTTATATCGTGGCGGTCAGTTTTATTGGTGGAGGAAACCAAAGTACCCAGAGAAAACCACTGACCTGTCGCAATTCACCGACAAACTTTATCACACATTGAGTACACCTCGCCTGAGTGGGATTCAAACTTACATTAGTGGTGATAGGTAATTAATTTCTAACATATATATTTTGGAAGATTGGCATTGAATTTTAACATTTTTTTTATATTTATTTGATTGAAAATAGAACAAATTTAATTTTTACAAAAAAAACCTTGAATACTAATTTAACTTTATTTCAATTTTTTTGTATCTTAACTTGCATTTCTCTTTTTTTAATTCATTGATTTCGTTTCATTTGTTCATGGAAACAATCTTTATTTTATTATTTTGAATGCAACACAGGCCTTCTAACGTAGTCAAATAATCAAGTTCTAGGAAGATTTATCCGGTATTTTACCTGGAAATATTGATACCAAGCATACATCTTTATTTTCTGTTAATATTTCAAATGCATGAATCAGATAACACAATTTGCATAGACAATTTTTCTGAACAAGAAAGATAAATTGCCTACACTTTAGTATCTACTGGTAAAGTGACATGTTTTCAAATCATAACAGATATCAATTTGCATCCAAAATTTAAGCTAGCATTTTGGGTAGTAAAAAACAAGGTATATTTTTCTTTTAAATATGTACAAGTATTTTAAAATATAGCATATAGCCTTCATAGCCTATGTGAATGGTTATTTTTAACATTTATATCTATGGCAGCCAATGAGATTTCACCTTTAGTTTAGGAAACGCCTCGTACTGTCTATCTGCTAATGTAGACACGACAATCTTCACATTTTCAGAAAATTCTGTTGGCAGCCATGACACACCCCTGGCACCATTACCTGGATCTAACTGGTCCAGGGAATCAAGGAAGATTATCAGAGGAGCATTCCCAAAAGGCAGTCTTAATGAGGCTACAAAGTCTTCTTTTAAATCTTCAATGCCCTGTAAAAAGTAAGATGTGCTTTTGATAACACAATGAACTGTTCTTGTACAGTAGCAATTTTACACATGTTATAGTACAAAATTAATTTGGTAATTCATCTATAATCCTTAAAAACTGGATTGGTTTATGGTGCTTAACAGCACTTTCAACAATATTTCAGTTATATCGTGGCGGTCTGTTTTATTGATGGAGGAAACCGGAGTACCTGGAGAAAACCACTGACTTGCCGAAAGTCACTGACAAACTTTATCTCAAAATGTTGTATTGAGTACACCTCAAATGAGCAGGATTCAAATTCAAAACGTTAGTGGTGATAGGCACGGATTGCATAGGTAGTTGTAAATCAAACTACCATACGACCACAACTATGACGACCCTCTTAGAAACTGTAAACAAATCTATTTTTGCTACTGAAAAAAAAGTTGATAAAACAGAGAATTAAAGGTTATTTTTGACACAAAAAATCATACACCTCATCTTTCTAACATTGTTCATCTTGTGATTCTATCTAGAAATGTAGATGAATTTTCAAAAAGGGCAATAACTCCTTTAACTAGAGGCTCAGTGGGCTGAGCCTGTGTCGCTCACCTATCATTCTGCTTTGAGAAAACTTTATATCGAACCTTCCATAGGTGCTTCCCACAAAATTTCGGTTCATTTGGCTACTCGGTTTCAGAGAAGATTTTTTTTTAAATTGCCTATGGTGGCCATGTTTGTTAACAGATCGGGACGAAATGAGCATCTTTAAAGAGGACCTTCCATAGATGCTTCCTATCAAGTTTTGGTTCATTTGCCCAAGCGGTTTCAGAGGAGAAGAATTTTTAGACATCGACCAATCAGAAACAAAAATTGCTAGTGGCAGCCATGTTTGTTAACGGATCGAGACAAAATGAGCAATATTTATAGAGGGCCTTTCATAGATGCTTCCTACCATGTTTCATTTCATTTGGCCATGTGGTTACAGAGGAGAAGATTTTTAGAAATCGACCAATCAGAAACAAGAATTGCCTGTGGCAGCCATGTTTGTTAACGAAACAGGACAATATGAACAGTCTTTCTAGCGGATCTTCCATAGATGGTTCCTACCAAGTTTCAGTTCATTTGGTCAAGCGATTTCAGAGAAGAAGAATTAAACAAAATTGACCAATCAGAAACAAAAATTGCCTGTGGTGGCCATGTTTGTTAACGGATCGAGATGAAATGTGCAATCTTTATAGAGGACATTCCATAAATGCTTCTTACCAAGTTTCTGTTCATTTGGCCAAGCGGTTTCAGAAGAGAAGCTTTTTTAGAAATCAACCAATCAGAAACATGAATTGCCTGTAGCGACTATGTTTATTAACGGATCAGGACAAAGTGTGCAATCTGCATAGATGACCTTCCATAGATGGTTCCTACTAAGTTTCGGTTCATTTGGCCAAGCGGTTTCAGAGGAGAAGATTTTTTTTAATCGACCAATCAGAAACAAGAATTTCCCTTTCCAGTGGTGGCCATGTTTGTTAACGGATCGGGACGAAAATGTGCTATCTTTATAGAGGACCTTGCATAGATGCTTCCTATCAAGTTTCGGTTCATTTGGTCAAGTGGTTTCAGAGGATAAGATTTTTTTAAATCGACCAATCAGAAACCAGAAGTGCCTGTGGTGGCCATGTTTGTTAACGGATCAGGACTAAATGTGCAATCTTCATAGAGAACCTTCCATATATGCTTCTTACCAAGTTTCAGTTCATTTGGCCAAGTGGTTTTAGAGGAGAAGATTAAAATGTGAAAAGTTAACAGACGATGGACGACAGATGACGGACGACGGACGTCAAGTGATGGTAAAAGCTCACATTGCCTTTGGCAAGGTGAACTAAAAAGAATATTAAGATGTGAATGCAATACCTACTTGTAATGTATAGAATAAACATGTTACACTATATCAGCATTAGTTAATTTCTAAGGGAGATAATAGCAAGAGTTATCTTTCTTTTAATAGTTTAATGCAAGAGTTATCTTTCTTTTAACAAAGGAGAAGACTTTTTAGAAATCAACTAATCAGAAACAAGAATTGCCTGTGCTGGCCATGTTTGTTAACCAATCGGGACGAAATGAGCAATCTTTATAGAGGAACTTCTATAGATGCTTCCTACCAAGTTTCGGTTCATTTGGCCAAGCGGTTTCAGAGAAGAAGATTTGTTTAAATCGGACAATCAGAAACAAGAATTGCCTGTTGCGGCCATGTTTGTTAATGGATCAGGACCAAATGTCCAATCGTCAGAGAGGACCTTCAATAGATGTTTCCTACCAAGTTTCAGTTCATTTGGCTGAGGGGTTTTAGAGGAGAAGATTAAAATGTGAAAAGTTAACAGACGACGGATGACGGACGCCAAGTGATGGCAAAAGCCACATTACCTTTGGCAAGGTGTGCTAAAAATGGTTTGATCAATCTGCAGTAATGATATGTGGCTCTGTATATGGTAATAAGCCAGCAGACAAAGATTTTGATAAAATATTTGAAGTCAATTAGGGAAAATTGTAAGCTTACCTCACCACTAAGACCTGTTTCTTGACCATAAATCTTCTTTATCTGTAGAATAAGACTTTTGAGTAATGGAGTAATGGTTGAACTATCGGGGGTTGTTCCTAAAAATCTGTTAAATACAAATACAATGTACACATATAAGAAATATCCATTATTGTCATGTTTTTGTATTGCAATATTCATTTTGTAGAAACTGCTTATCTCTCCTGAATTGTTGACAATTTATACAAGTCCTGTCATTATGATGACTTATCATATTTTTTTGGACTTCAAGTCACAAATAGTGTAAATGATACCATATACTACTTCAAAATAACATCTGACATAAAATAAATACAGTAAAACCTGTCTTAAAGGACACCTCTATATAACAAATCACTAACTGTCTATATAATAGAGGGCAGAATAATTTTTTCCATTAATGAATAGTGTATATAATTTTAAACTGTATATAAAAGGCAGCTGCTCATAGAGGGCACATTATCATGTTCCTTGGAGTGCCTTTTCTATGCAGATTTGACCGTACATGTTTAGTCTTAAATCTCATTAAGGAGCAAAACCGTATCACTGGTGTAATGTCAACACAAATACAAATGTACTAAAAAATGTACTATAAAATTGGTATTTGCTGCTTCTTCACTAGAGCTGAATTTGATCACATGGAATCCATTCTGTCTACTGACAGACCATGACTGACGCAGGATGACATAATATGACTGCAATATATATACTGTCATATAAGGAAAAAAATACAGCCCACATTTTCCAAAGAGAAACTACCAATATTAATGAAAATGTCCTTGGTAATGCAATAAATGAAATTTATATCCTAATAAAAGTATTATGCAAATCACACTACTTCTATTTGTAGTATGTAAACAAACTTTACCTGCAGACAACAGCTGATTGTTTAAGCCATGAAGTTTTAGTCAGTTTGGCTGCCATGGCAATAATAGATGTTTTACCACAGCCAGATGATCCATGTACAACTAATGGACTCTGGCTCCTTCCTGTTATATAACTCTTTATTTTCTGTTGAAAAAAATTAAGAAAAGTAACGTTATGTATACAGGTCATTTTAACTTGATTGAATATAAACAAATCATATTTCATAATAAATTTAATATCATATGGGAAGGGTTGAATTGTCTAAATCAACTGAGCTTCATACAGACAAATATTTCCACTTGTTTAGATGCATGCAAGTGGCAATTTCTACGGACTACTGACTGTCCCATCCTAGTTGTAATGATATAATGGAGAATTGTGTTAAACAAAAGTTAAATTAATATAAGTTACTGAGGGTTTTTATGTCACATGTTTTTTTCCCTTCAAAATGTAACAGACCAAAATATGTATCTGATAGTCTTCAATCTCACATTTCATAAGAATAATTATTAAAGGTATTTCTCAAATGGCAATGGGTCTTTTCCCCTTTTACTATACATAGATCCTTTTCTTTCCTCTATCATCAACAAGTCTATTATCAGACTCGGACTATGGGTATCACAGCATGTTTCTTCTCGATTTATTAGTGAGGTCCATGTTACTCATCATTTAGTTGTCTGTGTTGTATTTTTTTGTTTTGTTTGTACTTGTTCTGTGTCTTGTACCCAATGTTGCCAGTGTCTCTGGATTGTCCATTCTTGATTGCCCCTTTGGTTTTCACTAGCATTTATTTACAAGGGACCGACCATTTAACTTGCAGGGGGGGGGGGGGCTATGTTTTTTTTTCATTCATAATTATTTTTTCGGACAACACAAGAGTTCGAATATTTCTTTTTTTTTTGTCGCGCAAAATTTTTTTTCCAGAATTTAACATTAGGTTATATGACAAAAACTCTGAATCAAATTTTTTTTATTTTCCTCCACCAAAATCAGAATATATTTTCAGCAACATTGGCAATCAGAATATTTTTTTTAGAAAGTTAAATGGTCCGTCCCTAAATACAAGGTACTTGTGGTGACAACTGACTTCATTTCCAATATACCTGTAAAATATCATCTCTTCCTCGAAACCCATTAGATTTGTGTTGACAAAACACAATTTGTTGTTTACATTCTTCCAGAATAGGCTCAACCAATTCTTGTTTCTCTCGTGCTTTAATAGCCGTATCTATCATCTGCTGCATGTTAGTGACCAGATCTTCACTAATTTTATTTAAATATTGAGAATGTTCTTTGACCTTTGGGTCAATTCCTAAAACAACCAATGAAATGTAAGTAAATAATTATTATCAATTATCTAACATTAATTACCTTTGTACTATGAAAATGAGGTCAAGGTCGGGTGATATGTTCGTGCTATGATCATGTTTAAAAAATGTATCAACTAAGATGTCAAATACAATTTGCTGAACATTTTTTTATATTCCTCATGGATGCCATTAAAACATTGTACAGTCTAACCTGTCCATGTTGTCACCCCTATTAAGCAGTCACCTGTATTAAAATGTCATCTTTATTTTGTCCTGTCATAGAAAATTTTATTTGAATTGAACCTCTTTTAAAGGGTCACCTGTCTTATAAGGCCATTTTTTTTCTTTGTCCCAAATATGACCTCTTAATATAGGTTTGACTACAAGTAAAATTTTTAAAATGCCACACCAAAGCAAAATTAAGAACTGTGTACACTGAGCATGTCTTGACCTCAGCAATTTAACATAGCATGAGTGTGAACACAATAATATGTTTGTCACTGAATTATAATCAACTGATCAATACAATGTGCTATGCAAATTTGAGAATATGCATCCTTTATTCTTTCAACACAAATATTTCAGCTATTATTTTTTTTTAATTCCATCATTTACTTTTTTGAATTCCAAGAATGCAAGGAAACTAAAGCTTTCCATGATAGAAGGTATAACTACGGTAGTCAATCAATCATGTGATTTGACAATGATGGGAAGACTATCATCATTTCTATTGGATGAAATTAAAAAAATATATATTACACAATACAAATTAATTCCACTCATTGATTATTGTGTGCATTGCCATATGAGATGTGTGTGAAATAATTGTTCAATTCTGTTATTAATAACCTATTTTTTTATCACAATTATTAAACATATCAACGAATTTGCAATAAAACAGTAAAAACAAAAAAATATTTTGCCATTTGACATTTCTGGTGTTGAGAATAAAACTGAAAGATGATTAGCTTTTCAAATAAAAAATTCCAAAAAATCTTCACAGATTTTTTTCTTCTTTTTTTTTTTGCATTCTAATGCGTCATTACATGTAAACTCAAATGGGCAACAGGTTATGTCATTCTTGGAATATCATTTATTGAATATAAAAGTTAGGAATCTTAGTACTAGTATTTTATAAAAATTAGAAACACTATCTACAAAACAGAGGAGCATATTATTTTGTGAAGTGGTGAGAATAAACAAGATGCAGACAATTTCTATAATATTAATTTTGACACAAAATTTTTAATTGTAAGTAAATCAACAACAAATTTTAAACCTTACAAGAAAGGGAGAAAAGAATGTACAAATGTAGTACCTGGTTTACATAAAAAGGTGGGGCTAGATTATTGAAATTGCCAGATGACCTATGGGATAGGTGAAATTCTGACATAAGAATTTACTTGTAGCCTCTGTTTTGAAGATTATTAGACACAGTGCAATTCTTAATTCCTTAACAAGATATATGCCAATATGTCGCTGAACTTTAACTCAAATATACTGTATTGATGGTGACCAAATTTGTTATGGTAGAAAACTGAGACATTTAGTAGGGAGTTTTTAATGTTCATGATCTTCCACAAGTCACTTCAGAATATGTGATTTACATGGTCAAATCAGAAGTTTTACAACAGTGCACGTGCTCAAAAATCTCAACCTTGAATTTGTTTCTTTGCTTAAACTCTCAACCGTGTATTATGTAAATACATATAGTTATATCATACCTCTCCCCTTTCCTGTAAAAAATAACATCTATCAACTGGTAAATATAAAATGACGGTATTTAATGATACTTTATTAATTGGTAATTTAACATACAATTTCCATGTGCTTTGATTGAAAACTAGAGGCTCCCTGAAGCCTTTAATGTACAGTAAAACCTGCTTTAGTGACCACCTCTATTAAGCAATAACTTGTATTGTGTGACCTTATTTTTTTTATTTCCCTTCACAGTGCATTGCATATCAATTAAACCTGTATTAAGCGACCATCTGTCTTATGTGACCATATTCCACTGTTCCCTTGCAAGCTCACATATGACAGGATTGACTGTACACTGTCTTATCGCTGCAATATTTTGGATAATTATTGGATGAAAAAATTTAAAAACTATTCATTTCATACTTAGAAATAGTACTGGAGTCCTATAGGACCAATTATAAAAAATTACTTAACAAAAATTTTCCCCACACTTTTTCCAACAAATTATACTCAACAACAGCAGTCATCTAAGATTTCTGATCTACCAATAGAAATTACCATAAAATGATCGCTTATGTACAGATTGGGTACCATAGATTTATCAGATTCTGAGATGGCGGCTTTAAATCTGTAATTCATATCTCT
The DNA here is from genome assembly GCA_002080005.1 of Gigantidas platifrons. Lineage (NCBI taxonomy): Eukaryota > Metazoa > Mollusca > Bivalvia > Mytilida > Modiolidae > Gigantidas > Gigantidas platifrons. The sequence goes on from MJUT01003367.1 coordinate 628,615, forward strand.
TTTTGGAGTATTGTTAGATAAACATATCGCATACATATTGTGTTTGTAGGAGAACTTGTATCATGACTGATCTGTGGTGATAACCTGTATCACTTTAACTCATCGCTACAGTGACTTATAGTGATATACAGATCATCAACAACAGACTACCCTTGATACAAACAGTTGTATAAACACAATGTGCAATACAATATTTATATATCAAAGCATATGTAAGTCCTTGTGACATTTTTTTGAGACATTTTGTTTTCCAAAATAAATTTGAAAAAAAAACAATGAGACGTAATTCAAATCTGCCACACTCATAGGCAAAATTGATGTGTAGCAAAGAGTGCCATCTTAACGCATGGACACAAGCATAGGGACCCCATGTATAGTGTGTACAGCATGTTTTTTAATGTTTAAACACCGATTTTTTTGGAAATACCAATACAATAAATATATGTTTAATTTTATCGACATGTACAGTTTTATTCCTGTGAGTGGTTGTACAGATAGGGGCCTCTGTACACTGCTATACCTGGTGGCCTATTAAGCCATTAAGATGACCCAGGTAGTAAGTAATTAGAGCTTACCTCCAGGAATCCATTTGACATTATAAGTCACTATGTTATTTTCAGGCAAAGCTTTAGACATCCTTTCATCCTTTAGTTCAGACAAAAGCTGTCTTGATTTCTTCCATTTTTCTTCCTCTCCACTGAAATCTATCAAGACAAATTTATAAAATACAATATATAATACGTACAGTCAAACCAGTGAACTTCCATGAGAATATTGAAATAGGGTCACATAAGAAAGGTGGTCACTAAATACTGGTTTGATTCCCTGTGAAGGGAAATTACAATTAATGTCACATAGTACAAGTTATTGATTAGTAGAAGTGGTCACTAGAGCAAGTTTGACCAAGTATAACTTGGTGATATCAAATAGACAATAATACAGTTACAGTGTGTGATATCACACATCAGATGACGAGACTTCGATCCTCACCAGACCATTCATAAATTTGAAGTTATATTTGTCAACAGACCTTTTCTTAAAATTGCTATAAACACTAAGAGTAGTTTCATGAATACCAGCTGGCTACATAAGCCTTCTTACAAACAAAATCTAATTATTACATGGGAGCAGTGCTGTCTTAGCACATGGGCATGCTGGGCTGTTGCTCAAAGGTCCACGAGCATAGGGGCCCCATGTTGATCCATGTCTGTTGTGAATGGCATGTTTTTTAAAGTTTAAAAACTGATTTGTTGGAGGCATCAATACAATAAATATGTTTGATTTTATCGACATTTACAGTTTTATTCCTGTGAGTGGTTGTGTAGGTAGGGGCCCCAGTGCACTGCTTTGCCAGGGGGCCTATGATGCTGTTGAGACGGCCTTGCATGGGAGTTGTATTAATACTATAAATGTATTCTTACCTATATACCTAGACAGTGAATTAGATTGCCTATCACCCTCTATTCCAAGTAAGTTACGTTTAAACCACATACAAGTTGTATCTTGGTTCTCTACCTCTAAAAGTCCTCTCTGTATTTCTCTTTCAGTTACTGCAAGATATTAAACAAATAATATAAATTCTTTATTTTAAGTTTTTATTAAACAGATACTTGTGACATACTAAGATTTCTGGCTACAGTGTTTAACACCTAAGCAAAACAATACAAAATTCTTTCTTCCAAAAACAACAACAATGGAGTCTTTGTTTTGTAAATTGGCTTCAAATTAAAAAATATGTCAGAGAGTGCAGTTTATAGAAACATTAGAGTGTACCATTCAAGCAAAAATGATGTTACTGTAAATAAGTGACCACTGTGCTGATAGTGCATTGTCCTCAGTTGCACCATTTCAGTTTGGCTGTTCAAACCTTAGAGTTAAAACTCACTATTATTGGACAATTTTGAAATCAAATTGGCCATTTCTTTTCTTTTATGAATACTGATTTAAAACTACTTCGCCAAGACTTATTCAGAATTGTATCAATTTCTTCTATTGCTAATATCAATAAATGTGTAACTTGAACAAATGTACCGAAAAAATAATCCTTGTGAATTTCTTGTCAGAACAGTATGCTTAAAAAACAATTTATACTTAAACATCAACACCATCAGAAGAAGAACAGCAATTTAAATGTTCTTTTTTAAATTTGTTATATATCTATAAGGTAAGATAGAATTTCTCTTACGTTCAGGCCAGCCTTAAAAATATGTTTGTTTCCCCTTTCCGACCCTAAACTGAAAGATCTGGGTCAAAGGTAAAGGTAAAGGTAAAATATATTTAGGTTTAAAAATTTCAACATCATACACAAGTGTTTAAAAATTTATGGGTCAGTAGGTAGGTGAATTTTTTTTTTTTTTTTTATCATGCATGATTCTGCAGGCAGACAGACAAACTGATTTCTATACACCCAATATCTTTGTTTATTGTCATATTATCTGTGCAATTGTAATCATAGAATGTAATTTATGCTGTCCCTTGTGGGATCTTGTTGGAAAAATTATCCAGTCAGAAACTGGTGTCTTTGTATGTTGGCCCATATCAATGAAAAGATTGAAGACTGAACAGTTTTTATTTGACTTTCAAGACAGAACATATATCTTTTTTATTATTTTAAGGGGTTTCTTTTGGGAATTGGTTTCCCACTCTGTTTACATGTGATACAAACAGATAATACAATTGCACATAACGTAGCTTCAAACTCAGAAGCCATGCTTCTACGAATATTCGGAACAGTCGGGACTCTAGGTTTTTTAGTAATGATGACTCACGGTATGCTCCGGAAGAGTATTACCTAATACGAATCCAATGCCGGAATCGGACACGAAAAAATTCCTGAAATGGAAAACCGCAAAATCGGCGAGTTGGTCGCAAAGGGGAAACAAACAATATTTTAATTTAGGCCTCAGTCATGTCCAAAACCCCCTATTAAAAAATGTAATTTTGAATGTGAGTTTTTTTTTTACCAGACACCAGATAATTCCTGGACTTTTCTGGCCCTAGACATTTCTCTGCAGCTGCCGCTAGTAAATCCTGCATTTTATCACTGTCTGTCCACCAATCTGCTTTGGCCTTGTTCCGATCTTCTTTATTGGTCGAGACAAAATCAGGAAGAAGGGTACTGATTCTTTGAAGAACATATACTGGAGGAACTGCATTGTCGTCTCGTTTATACCATCTGAAACATTTAAGTTTTAAGTTTGTAAGCAAAATTTGAAAAGTTCATTGCATATACAGATACCGGTACATAAAGTTACCATTAACTGGAAAATCAACATTGAAAAGATATATACAGCTATAAAACTGGAAAAATTGACATTTATAAAGCACATACTATAAAAGGTGGAAACAAAAATGTGAAGGTATTTTATTGCTTTTATAGTTGTATATGTCCATTTATCAAGATGGGAGTGCTGGATTCCCATTGACCAGTTTAACCCTGCCTCATATTTGTTTCTGCCCCAAGACAGAACCTGGATTTCTATCATCATGTTACGTTCTTTTTTATATTCATTGAGTTGGGGTGTGAGGTGATAATGATGGAATTATTGACCATCACTGTTTAATTTTTCTCTTCCTAATGGGAAAATTGGCATTGATAAGGCATATATATGGCTATAAAAAGTTTTTACTAATGGGAAGATCTACATGTATGAAGGGTTAACATGATTACACAAATACAAAGTATACTAAAACAACATAACTATTGACTAACTTATTTAGTAAATCTTTATCTTCTGCAGATGTTATTGCTGGTAAAAGTTGTTCAAATTCTTTGGCTTCAATTTGTTTCAGCAGATTTCTGTATCCATATCTGTGTGACAACAAAGACTAGAAAGCAAAAGACAATAATTCATGTAATGCAGAGAGGAATAGAAATTAAATGTTATTAAGCAAAACATTCAAATAAGTGTACTTTATTTGCAATACATTTTTAATATCTGGTAAGGATTAATTTTAATGCATATTGTAGCATAAGTAAAATATTTATTATCCAAGACCAAATACACCCTCCAATTTTTATTGAAGTGCATGTGCCAAGCCAGGAAAGTGAGCGGCCATGTATTTATGTGTTATTAGGGGTACTGTTGAAGTGCCTGTGCCAAGCCAGGAAAGTGAGTGGCCATGTATTTGTGTATTATTAGGGGTACTGTTGAAGTGCCTGTGCCAAGCCAGGAAAGTGAGCGGCCATGTATTTATGTGTTATTAGGGGTACTGTTGAAGTGCATGTGCTAAGCCAGGAAAGTGAGTGGCCATGTATTTGTGTGTTATTAGGGATACTGATTTTGACTCTTCCTATGATTTGTCTGTGGTCACAAGAAATTACAGTTACGCACCTATAGCAGATCAAATTGTCATTATATTATATCTATGACAGAGGATTTCAGCGAACAAAAAAAATGTAGATACAAAGAGCTCATGGGCTTTTGGCATGATGTTGTTGTTTGCTATTGAATAAAAAAAATATCAAAGAACAGATACCTAAAAACTGCTGTTTAAATTTACTTTAAAATACTGGAAACGGCTTAAAATCATAATTTATGTGATCGTGTAATCGTGTTATATCACAGGATGGTTATTGTTTACACCAATTTCAAATCGCATCAGTATAACTTGGTACCAGGTTTGATGTTAGAGGACACCAGTCTTCCAGGAGAAAACCACCAAGGTCAAACAAGATACAAGTACCCATTAAGTTTCTTTACAAGTCAAGCACATCATATGGTTAGATGAGTGTTAACCTTGACCTCATTGGTGAAAGGCAAGTGGTAATTATTGATGATTGCTTGCCTAAATCACTAGACCACTTCATCCTAGGAATGTATGAATAAGACAATAACAAAAAATATATATTACCACAAAATTAGGACCAGTTGATAGTTTTTGGCACTGTTCCAATTCTCTTAGACAGAGATCAAGTACGCTATGATCATCAGTAGCTTCGTCTCTTATACCCCACCTCATGTCAACAACCTGGAAATCGTATCCATGGTCACGGCAGAAACTTTGAATTTTGGGATACGAGTTGACCATCCATGAATTTCTCTCATATTTTGTATCTGAAATTGTAAAATTTAATATGGATGATCTATATGAAATATGTTAGAATTCTGTACATTTTCAGAATTTTTTTTCTGGAATTTGAGAAAACTTTAATTTTTGTTGATTATTTATTGGCATTTATCATCCCTTTCAGCAACTTCTAAATCATGACTACCAGACTAATGTGGGGGAGAAAAATTTAGTTAAACTGAATTTACTGGTAAAACCCCCACCATGTAGGGGTCTTAACAATTGAGGTGCGCTTCAGGACAATAACTCACAACATTGCTGTTAGAATTGGGGTCAGCAGTCAATGACCTTAACCATTTAACCTGGCCCATGACCTTTTAAATAAATAAATCTCTCTCTGTGTACAATAACATATAATACATGTTACAGTGCAATTCTATTATAAATACACTTGAACATCCTTAAATCTTAGATTTTAATAAATTATCTCCCCTGATAGCTTGAACTAAACATTTGGTTTACTCATAGTAGCTTATAGTATAATTTGTCTAAACTAAATCAAATACTCTTATTTTTCTACCTGTCAACTTTTACACAATCAGGTTAACTGTATTTTAAAACCAAACAAATAATAATATTTCAAAATTGTTAGGTCAAGAAAAATAAAAATTCTCATTTCATCAGTACTTACAATAGAACAAAAACATTGAACAAAATCATTTAGCATAGAAGTTATTTCTAACAAAACACAAAAATGCAAACAAAAAATGTTAAATATAAAATTAAAAGGTAAAAAAAACATATGCAAATATACCAGGGTGCAATTTAAAGGGTATTCACCTTCCCAAAAAAAAAATCTCTCTCAGTATTCAACCTTTAAATAAAGATTTAATTCAAATGTGGGTTGAATGTTTGATAAATTAAATTTCTCCATTGCCAATAATAATAGATTCTTATTTAAATGTACATTTTTTTTGTATTTTTAGAAAGGATTAGAGTGGAAATAAATTTAACTATTGCATACATATACTTTTAGCATTGAACAAAAAGAAATGTTATTTGGTAACATAATTATGTTCTATGTTCTACATAACAAAGGTGTCTACTCTTTTTTATACAATCATATCAAAAGACAAAATAATCCATTCATTTATTTCACACTAACCTTTAAAACATTTCGAAATAATTCTTGATTCTCTGTCAGGGACTAACCATTTTTTTATCAAGAGAGTGGGGGCTGGGATTTTCTTTAAAATTCCTTTTCCCCCTCTCTATATGCCCTTTTGCTCTTCATACATTTAGACAAAAAAAAATACACATTGACTCGTTGACAAAAAAAGATTTCTTTTCGAACAAAATATTCCTACACCCACCCAGAAAAGACATTGGTTGATAGGTCAGAAAGCATACAAACCTGTAAATGTACTGCTAGTAAATATTCTTACAATTTTGGCAGTTGGAGGAATCTGTTTACTTATATCACCCAGCAATATTGGATTGTCTGTACATTTATCTTTCCTGGTCTGGATTTTAGCCATGCTAAAACCTCTATTAAATCTTTTCTGGACATTTGCCTTTCTGCTAACAGCTGAAGATATTCTTTTACGAGCCTCATTAAATTGCATTGACTTTTCCTTGATGATTGAAGGTCTACCAATTTGTACCTCGTTTGAGTTTTTTGGAAGTGAAATTTGTTGTTTGTTTGAAGTTGTGTTGGTGTTTTCTTTTTGACCGGAAACTGAAACGGGTTGTCTGTTTGGCTGGCCATTAGGAGCTGAAGCAGCTTGTCTGTTTGGCTGTGTACTTTCTTTCTGTTCTCTCTGAAGTGGCTGTTTATTAGCTGGTACCCTGTAAGAATATTATATACTGGTACTTGTAAATTATTCATATTAAGAATACATGAACACCACCAATGGAACATTTTCTAACAAGCAATTTTTCTTCTTCATGATAAACACAAATTACCCATGATCAGACACAAATTTCACAAATGTAGTCCATGCTAGCTAATTTTATACCTGCAGCTCAACAGAGTCTGAACTACTCAGCTGGTTATTCATACTGGTTGCTTCAACCAAGTTTATTGTTTCTAAAAGCAAGAATTCCCAATCGCCTCTTATTTTGTTGACAGGAACAAGATTAAATAAGGAGCGTTTGCAGAGTACTTTACATGCATCATTTTGTACTATGTAACAAATCATTTGGAAGGGAGGATTCTAAAACTTTCAGCCAATCAGAAACAGATATTGTCCTCATGGTCATGTATTTATCCAGGTTTAAAAGACATGTGGAATGTCGCATACATCATTTGTACTAAGTCTAAAATCATTTGGGAGTTGTATTTTTTGAAGAAAGGATTAATGTAGATTTCAGCCAATCAGAAACACATATTGCCATTGGCGGCCATGTTTTTTGCCAGATCAAGACAAAATGAGTAATCCCTGTAATGGACTTCACAAACATAATAAAAAAAAAACACAAGTTACACATTCTTTGTACCAGTAGTTTCAGAGGGGAAGATTTTTTCATTTCTGTCAATAAGAAAAAGAATTACCCAAGTTAAAAATGCTAAGTTGACAAAAAACCCAAGAATATGCAAAAGGACTCTTAATTATGCCTTTCCAATTTTAGCAATTTCTGGTTTGAAAAAAAATATGGCATATTTGGACAATTTAAGGATTTTCCTTTTTTATTTGTAACAGTGGCCATCTTGGATGGAGTTCAGACATATCAGATAGAATTTAGAATGGCCTCAGCTTGATTTAGCTTCTGAGAAGAAAATGCTATGTGGATCGTGTTAAACTACATCAACCAGATATGATGTTTCAAGTGCTTCTGTCAATGTATATTTGTTCCTAAGAATATTTGTTCCAGATGGAAAAAAATATTCTGATATTATTTTTTCTTCAGAACTTTTTTCATGGCATACTTTTTCCATAACCAAAATAATTATTCAACATGTAAGGAGAACTTATATTATATGTTGATGAATATAACTTTTATTCTTGACAATCAGGTGATTTGTTTCACTTCATTGATTTCTGTCTACATCAAACAAGTGTTTTACCTGGTGATAATTAAAATCTATAAAGAAAGACTTTTATGAATGAAATATGTAAAATAGATTTGAGAACAAATATTTTCAAAACAAATGTGTATCAGTATCATACAGTATAAACATAACACATTTGTATTGTAAGATATAAAAACATGAAATGGCCAGAATGAATATTATATAATAGTTATACCATCAGAATAAATATTACATAAAGTTATACCGATCAGAATAAATATTATATAACAGTTATACCGATCAGAATAAATATTATATAACAGTTATACCGATCAGAATAAATATTTTACAACATTTATACCATCAGAATAAATATAATGTAACAGTTATACCGATCAGAATAAATATTATATAACAGTTATACCGATCAGAATAAATATTATATAAAAGTTATACTGATCATAATATATATTATATTTTATCAAATATCTTTGGAATAATACTCTGTTAGGTATAACTGGTAAATAATTTACCAGTTATACCCAACAAAATATTATTCCAAAGATATTTTATCATGTAACATAAGTTCCAGTTGGAATTTATCTTATGTAATACATATTCCAATGAATTGGTATTTTTATTATGCTAATCGAATTTGTATTACATAAAATAAATTCCAACTGGAACTTATGTTACATGATAAAATATCTTTGGAATAAATATTATGATGGAACTTCTATTCCGTGACACTTCAAAATATATCCTACAGTAAAGTGAAGGCGGTTATAGTGTTTAACGGCACCATTAGCAATATTTCAGTAATGTGGCAGTCAGTTTTATTGGTGCAGGGAACCGGTATACACGAGAAAATCACTGACCTGTCGCAAGTCACTCAGAAACTTCATCACATAATGTTGTATGGAGTACACCTTGCCTGATTTGAACTCACATTAGTGGTGATAGGCACAGATTGCATAGGTCAAGTGAAGGCAAGGGAATATAATTTTTCTTCAAATAAACTAGTATAGTTTATGAATAATTCAGTGCATTTTGGGACATATCTGCCTGATAGTAGTACAGATATAGCCCAATACTTTGAAGTGAGCTTGGTAAAAAAAAATTGTTACGCATCTTGAAGGATTCAGCACCATGATTGCACAGATGATTATTACTCATAGCCTTGCTCTGTGATCCTGAGAAAATGTGTATTTCGTTTATCAAACGATTGTTAAATATGAAGAGGTTATAACATATTAATTAACTTCTGTGATTTGTCAAGCACTACTTCAATATACAATGACTGTATGTCTCTATTTTCAGACATTATATAAGTTAAACTTTTTACCGGAAGTCACAAAACTAAACGGTAAAACCATGTTAGGTGCTTTGCGTTTGACTTCTATAAACCGCCAGAAAAAAATCATTACAAATTTATTTTTCAAATCAACAATTTTTTTCAAGATGTGTGTTAATATATGATATATTAACATACATCTTGAAAACAATCTTTTGTCAATGATTAAAAGAAGGTTGTCCATTAAAGAATTCAATTTTCTAAATTAAAAACTGCATGGAGCGAATACAAATAGTCAGTAAGAGCCACCCCATCAAATCAAATAGACATGTACTTTCAATACACATGTTGCATTTTTCATTGTATGTGACTTTGGACATATAAATCTTAAAGGACACTTTGACAACCTTGGTATTTGATTTAGTACTGAAACGTGCATTTATAATTTTGGAAAACAAGATCAAAATGATAATTAATTTAAGTGTACAAAATGTACAGGTGGCCGTCTTTGGCCGTGATCACATGGTAGTTGGATTTACAACAACATGTGCAATCAGTGCCTATCACCACTAAGGTTGTGAGTTTGAACCCCGTTCATGGCAAGGTGTACTTGATACAAAATTATGTGATAAAGTTTGTCAGTGACTTGCGGCAGGTCTGTGATTTAAACCATAGCCATAATAAATGTTCTTATAGCATGTATAGTAATGTAAAGACCACCAACAAGTTGTCATGAATTTTGCATGTCTAAAGCAAGTTAAATCAACGAGGTTTTACAGAGTCTTTTAAGAAATATTAATATGATAGCATACTTGTATAGGGGATTATGGTGCTTAACGCCACTTTCAACAATATTTCAGTTATATCGTGTCGGTTAGTTCAACTGGAGGAAACCAGAGTACCCAGAGAATACCATCGACCTGCCGCAAGTCGCTGACAAACTTTATTACATAATGTTGAATCAAACACACCTTGTCATTAGAAAGATTCGATCTCACAATTTTAGTGGTGATAGGCACTGATTGCATATGTTGCTTTCCAACTACCATACGATCACGACCACGAGCAGAGTGGCCCCATAATTTATATATTTTATTATGGGAGCAGGTTGAAAACTACAGGGTCAGATTTTTTATCTTTGAGTGGTCAGGTCACAGGCGCATTTTGGAAATCTTTTATGTACAATAGTTTGGAACGAGCGCCTGTGGATCCGGTCAATTAATTCTTACCTATAAAGTTGGGCTACAGAATCAAAATATAAACTAAACAAAAAACAATAATCCCCTCCAGAAACGTTAAACGGTCATTCCCTTACATACAGGGAACGTGGAATTTTCCATGTCATGACATGAGGCACTTATTTCTAGCTGTGTATTTGCCTCGCTCCGTACAGTTAGTGGGTATCCCTTTTGGGTGGGTTGTACCACCAGTGAAAGATAAAACTATATTCCTTTACTATAACCTCGAGGTCAGTCACCCTCTCAATATTATTCTTAAGCTTTATGTTGACGTGTGTAATTTGTTTGTAAGTAAACTATTATTATGACTGAGTGTAAATGTTAAAGGGGCATTATCTGCCAAATCGTAAATTTTTGTTACCCATAAAAACTATCAGATATGATTACGTATTTCTGTAACTTATAAATGTTATGAAATGTACGCGCATCGGGGAAAAATCGTGCAACTGATCGTGTTTTGAAATCGATCAAGAAATGGACGCCATCTTATTAATTATCGACGTTGTTTACGGAGTTTGTCGAATCGTCATTAAATCAGTACAACAATGCACGTATTTCTTATTTTGTGTGAATCTGCTTTTAGTCGGTGTTAATTATGGACAAAGAACCATGCAAGTTGGCAGTTAATAAGCGACAAAATACAAATTATTTGTTTTTACCTGTCACTAGTAAGGTCAATTGCATACGGAAAAAGCGAGGTCAAATTATTCGCTTGCAAGCAAATAAGTAATCGATGGTAATTTTCGTTCTCAAAAGGCGGAAAGTGGTTCAATAAGCTGTTTAATGTGAAATATTTACCTTTATTTCATCCTTCCAAAGCATATAATTTTTTTGGTCAAAATCGTAGCTAATGCCCCTTTAAAATAATGTTTTGATAAACAAAATGTAAATTGAAAATTGATTTATTCGACGTTGAAGTTATAGTTAAAATACAATGTAATACCTTTTGATTATAACATGCTTGAATTAGTCTATTGAAAACTTAGAAGCAATATGGATTATGTAGATAAAAAAAATCTAGATGTGCCATTTCCTTAGGCCATTCTCACACTTCAGTAATTTCTTAATTAAATGTTTTAAATAAATGTTTTAAATATTGTATATATCTAATTTGTGAAATTATTGACTTTCATGTGTTCTATTTTGTTGTCTATTTATGGTTAAGGTCCAATCAGTTACATCAATATTTGGATACACACTTTTCCCCTGTATGACAGTTTTTTTATACCATTAGGCCACTCCAAATTAAATACTTGTTCTTCGGACCCGCTCGCACTTTAAAATTCAGATTGAAAATTTCGACAAAAAATGTTTCCTCACCATTTCTTCAACATTCCCTCTTCATGTTTCATGATTTTTAAACAATTTAAAATAAAAAAAAAGTCGCCCGCTTATAAAATTATCTTGAATTCTCATTTAAAAACACAAAAATAAGGGGGAAAATGATTTTTTTTTAAAGTGTCGCTCGCTTGTTCAAGATTTTAGCGCCTCCAAATATTCAATTTTCAGAAAAAAAATAATTAAAAAGATTTCGCTCTCCCGCTCCATTTTTGCAATGAAAAAATCCGAAGAACAAGTAATCAATTTGGAGTTGCCTTAGTTATTGTGTAAATATAATACTATATAGTTTTAAAAATGTTATATTTTATAGAATATAAGTCTCATTAATCTTTAAGATTCGTACATGCAATATGATTTGTGATGGTGAACGAATATTTTATTATGTAAATACTTGTTTGTAATTGTATGTGGTGAGACTATAATAAAAAATTGAATCTGAATGACAATTTATATTCTAGTGTACCTAGCCTGTACTCGGTGTAATCGACTTGTAATAATTTTATATAACCTGTCTAGACCGGAAGACTTCAAACTATTAAACACAATAATAACAATCACAGAATACGCTTTTTTTCGAAAGATTTGATCAAAAGCAGAGAAACTATGTTATATATGTCTTATTTTATATGATTCCTGTGTTTCCTCTTTGTAATTTATCTTAGTTTCTCTTCATGTGACACATACAAATGTATCACTGTCACTCATATACAACATGTTTTCGTCCTGTTCAAACTTAAACTGTCTAATTATCTTGCTCTTTATCTGATGTGAGAACTGTGGTTGTTTGCTTGTTTGTGTTTTTGGTCTATATTTTTGTGCGGAAGCATTATTCCATTGAAGATACTGTCGAAATAAAAATTCATAAAGTTGATAGGAGAAATACAGACTCGAAAATTCTGCCTTGTAAAGTTTTAGACATAAAAATCATCAACGATTTAAAATCGTTACATAAGATATTTTCTAAAGATATTGAAGAACTGAGATGTTCATGTAGGAAGGCGAACTTGCAGTGTTCCATAAAATATCATATAAACAATCGTAAATGTGAAAATAAGTAAAAATGTCAGTGTTGTCAACATTTTGTAAAAATATTTCGTTCACTTAAAATTGTATTCCTGTAATAAAAATTACTTTTAGGTAGTCTTTTGTCATATCAAATACTCGTTAAACCTACAAAACATTAGTACAATACAGAAATAAAATGTTAAGAGGATCCGGAATCGCACTAAGCAACATCTTCAGTAATATTCCGAATCTCACTAGAATTTTAGTACGATTCGGAATCGCCCTAGTACAAATCGGGATATCTTGATTTTTCCTAGGAGAAACCCGAATTCCGATTTACACTAGATTAAAACCAGTATAAATCGGAATTCGGGTTTCTCCTAGGACAAATTCGAATTCCGATTTGCCCTAGGAGGATTCCGAATCGCCCTGGATTCGGATTAGCCCTGTAACATATATCTAATTTTTTTAAATTATTGACTTTAATGTGTTGTATTTTGTTGTCTATTTATGGTTAAGGTCCTATCAGTTACATCAATATTTATATACACACTTTTCCCCCGCTATAACAATTTAAATTCTAGTGTACCTAGCCTGTACTCGTTGTAATCGGCTTGTAATAATTTTATATAACCTGTCTAGACCGGAAGACTTCAAACTATTAAACACAATAATAACAATCACAGAATACGCTCTTTTTCGAAAGATTTGATCAAAAGCAGAGAAACTATGTTATATATGTCTTATTTTATATGATTCCTGTGTTTCCTCTTTGTAATTTATCTTAGTTTCTCTTCAGTGTGACACATACAAATGTATCACTCTGTCACTCATATACAACATGTTTTCGTCCTGTTCAAACTTAAACTGTCTATTTATCTTGCTCTTTATCTGATGTGAGAACTGTGGTTGTTTGCTTGTTTGTGTTTTTGGTCTATATTTGTAACCTCATAATGTCATATCGTGTACGATGATGGCGGTATAAGTCAGACTACTTCGCTAGTATTTGGTTGTTTTGGTTTTTTTTTCATAACCTCGCACATGGGAAATAACATTATATACACTTTAAATAGTCTCAAAATGACAAAGATACTCATTATTGAAGATCACACCGTGACTGTGGAATGTAAAACAGCAATAAAAGCGCTGTTTTAATTTGAGCCCAAGTGTAAATTTGGACAGTTAATGGGGTCCCACCCCACCCGCTTGACATAAGTGCATTGGTGGTGTATATGGTTTGCAGTAGATCGTGTGTGTGTGTTCGAGCCCCGGTCGGGACAATCCCAAACTGTAAGAATGACATTCTCTGCTTCTCCGCTAGGCACGCAGCACTAGGAAGTAAGAGCAAAGATGGTTAGCTCGAAATCAGGATAATGTGTCAGAATAGAGCTAAATGTCTAACCGTGCACTGTTGTTCCAGTGAGCTAGCACTATAAAAACTCAGCGTGTTGGTCTAGTACATTATCATCATCATCATCATCTCATCAAATTGTAAGTCGCATTCGACTCGCAGCCGCAAGTGATAATGTTTACCAGTTGCTTGCCCATTGTCGGTGGTTCTCTCCGGGTATTCCGGCTTCTTCCACCATTAAAACTAAAACTGGTCGCCATGATATAACTGAAATATTGCTGAAAGTGGCGTTAAACACAATCAATCAATCATCACTATTTTTCATTCATTGCAAGGAGACCTTATAACACGCCGTCAGGTTTTCCGTAAAATACAATCTGTCAGCCACCCAGCGAAAAGGCAACACATATCCACCACCAGTGGATCATGCTGTATGGATCAGAAGTTTTGTGGGTAGAACCCTGTGGACATGCGTACGGTTACCCAGTGTTGTTACATTTAAGGCTGAAATTACGTTAGTATAACATGTTGAACCCATTCGTCTAATTTCCCTGACCCTTCCCCAATTAATATGCGAATAAATAGAGCTATATCATAGTAATACGATATTTGTGTTGCAGCGTGCAGGTAAATCTGCAAATAAACAAGTAATATATATATAGATCTTGTGTACCGTACCCGGCATAGTTACGATGTAAATATAAATACGATATTGACAGTTAAGACACATGTACATGTGCTGTTATTGTATTTATTATTGATTAATTACGTGTTTATATATCGTTTTGTAGAAAATATTACATACCTTGAAGGGCCTGCACTCGACGTCTTTGAACTCCCCGACCCCATTATATCCGTAAACTATATTCAAATCATTATACATCTACATCTACATTTTACGACATTATGTTTTCCCTTGTATTGACTTTTATTTCCGGGTGAATAGATCCAGTTTTAATCAGTTGTCTTTTTATACCTTCATATCAAGTGTGGTTTAAATGTACCTCAATAGGATTAATATATACATAGAAAGGGAGACAATCACTGTACATATACCGGGTAGTGTAGTTTAATAGTGAGTATTGAGAAGTCTGAAGATAATATACCGGTATGGAGAAATAGGAAATAATTTAACTCGACTCACATGGAATTTACAGAACAAATCCATTAAAATCAGACTTAAAATATAAATTGACAATTTTGGGCATTGTCCATGCCGTTTGGTATTGTTGGAAATCGGGTATGAGCTAGCTCTAACAAATTTGTTAGTGTAAACGTATTTTATTAATTAAGACATATCACAAATTACATACATAGTGACAAATACAACTGCAAGTGAATTAATTAAAGGGATCCGAAAACAAGCTATTGACTTCTAAAAAGAGAACCGTTCGGGAGTTTCATATTCACAACAAAACTCATTGAGATTAGTTGTGTGTTTTCGAACGTTCACAGTCAAGGCAAATCGTGGCCTAATCCAGTCGACGAAATGGTCGTTTAACTTCGTATATAAAAAAAAACCACAAAAGTTTCCGGTCAAGACGTATGAGCTGGAATAAAAAGTGGGGCAGCAACCTTTCAAGCACCTCCCACAGGCTAATACACCCCTGAGTTTGCTTAGCAGTAGACTGATCATTTCCAGCCTCGTGGATAGTTTCTGATCTTGAACTACTTTACCGAAAATGTCTAAATATATTTGTATTAAAATATTCATCCTAGTAATTATCTAATCCTATCGAGTGGAAAATATTTTTCATATAATTTAAATAGTTCAATTCCACACTTTCAGCATGTTGTTAGGGTGACGGCCCGATAGTCCGAAGGTCCGATAGTCCGAAGGGCCGATATTCCGAAGGTCCGATAGTCCGAAAATGTCCCTTTTTCAGTAATCTCTTGCACATTTCTTTATAAATGTTTGTATTATAACTTTTCAGATGACATTTACTAACAATTAAATGATTTGTTGGTATAAGTACATGTGCATTCACATCTACGCGATCTTGCATTAAAAAAAAACAATTGGCTGGTATTGACGATGCGTGAAGAAAAATGGGAAGTTTCGACCCAACTGTGTTTAGTGTCAAGGTACCGATATGTCCAGGTGCCGAGTTTGGCCTGTACCCGATAGATCAGAAGTGTAAAATGCAATTCACAACTAGCTATATAATACTTGTCTCTGCATAGTATTATGCATTAGTTTTCTCTCCATTTCTAGTATTAGCAGTTCCAGGCATCTCAATAGACCCTTTCTTTAACTGCAGAGCTTCAAGATTTTGGAGGGAACTGAGTGGAAACGCGCCGCTTTCCGCAAATTGACATCAGTTAACAATGAAAGTGACATTGTGAGGCCTTCATTTACTTTAGAGGACCCACCCATATGTGGTATGTCCAAAGCTAACCCTACCCCTAGCCTAACTCTAACCCGAGAACACAGCCTACGGCACTAGATGGCACGTTGACACAATCTACAGCACTAGATGGCATATTGATACAACCTACGACGGTAGGTGCAAATATTTCAGTTACCATATAGGTTGTAGGTCCCCTAAAGTAAATAAAGGCCCATTGTGACGTTGAAATTTTTACGGGAAATTGCACCGTTACCACTCAATTCCCGCAACAACAAAAAACGCAGTCCCGCAGGTACCTAGTCCTACAATATAAGACTCCGATAGGCGCGATGTTTACTTTACATGTTTCAATTTTATTTGTCCTTTTTATTATTTTTTGTTCTTTACTATTTACTGTTTTCTATTTATTTTTTTATTTCTGATGTCCGCGCCTCGGAGTCTTATGTAGAAAGCCATTTTTCCCGTAGCATTTTTGAAAATCCAAGAAACACCCGTTACTGCGGTGTATGAGTAAAATCTATGATAATATAGTATGAAAATGTAACTTACCTTGATTTTGTGTGTCAATTAACTGTCCAATTAATTTAAATTAGGTAGCAGGTGAGAATCGTGGCGTGTTCCGGAGAAGTGTTAGGTCACGTGAATGTTTAAATGTGGAGGTTTGTATACATTACGGATTTGTGCCTTGGAAAATAACGGTTTGCATAGAGCATATTAATATTATTAAGAACCAATTATAGATATTTAGATATCATGACACTAGAACATGCGTTATTTGCTGAATTAGAATCTATTTCATGTCGGTTGTGACAAATACACACAAGAGATATTTCATGAGACAAGTACAGTTTCGTTTCGTAAACCAAATTCCCAAATATAGGATTCACTTGTTTTTCACTTTGATTCTCTCGGAGGCTGACATGTCGCATCATTGCAGACGAGAGGGGGGCTTGGCAAAATCACAATAAAAACATGGAAATCGGACTTGACATATAAAAGTAAGTGAATTTTTATTCTTTTTTAACATATATATTCCAGCGTGTGCAGTTTGAGCTATGATGAAATGTTATTATAATAGTGTAAAATGGTCCAAAAGTTCCCATCGAAATTTGATGGGAACTTGCTAAAGGAAAAATGGCTTCCTACATAAGACTCCGAGGCGCGGACATCAGAAATAAAAAAATAAATAGAAAACAGTAAATAATAAAGAACAAAAAATAATAAAAAGGAAAAATAAAATTGAAACATGTAAAGTAAACATCGCGCCTATCGGAGTCTTATATTGTAGGACTAGCAGTTACCATGAAAGGGTCTATTGTTTTTGTGATTCTTATTTCCATGATTGGGGTAGTCTAATCACCGAAATGGACAGAAATGAACCAAAATGAACCGAAATGGAGATGTTATGAACCAAACTTCATCAAAATAAAGCTAATGGCGTATAAAAAAAGAAAGAAAAGAAGAAAGACATGTATTATCTTAAATGATTTTCAGCCACAAATAAATAAACAT
>MJUT01003368.1:78293-93590 GCA_002080005.1 Gigantidas platifrons
AAACAATGACGACTATATATATTGTTAAATGAACATAGGATATAAAACAATGACGACTGTATATATAGTTAAATGAACACAGAACATAAAACAATGACGACTGTATATATTGTTAAATGAACACAGAACATAAAACAATGACGACTGTATATATTGTTAAATGAACACAGAACATAAAACAATGACGACTGTATATATTGTTAAATGAACACAGGATATAAAACAATGACGACTGTATATATAGTTAAATGAACACAGAATATAAAACAATGATGACTGTATATATTGTTAAATGAACACAGGATATAAAACAATGACGACTGTATATATAGTTAAATGAACACAGAACATAAAACAATGAGGACTGTATATATTGTTAAATGAACACAGAACATAAAACAATGACGACTGTATATATTGTTAAATGAACACAGGATATAAAACAATGACGACTGTATATATAGTTAAATGAACACAGAACATAAAACAATGACGACTGTATATATTGTTAAATGAACACAGAACATAAAACAATGACGACTGTATATATTGTTAAATGAACACAGAACATAAAACAATGTCGACTGTATATATTGTTAAATGAACACAGAACATAAAACAATGACGACTGTATATTGTTAAATGAACATAGAACATAAAACAATGACGACTGTATATATTGTTAAATGAACATAGAACATAAAACAATGACGACTGTATATATTGTTAAATGAACACAGGATATAAAACAATGTCGACTGTATATATTGTTAAATGAACATAGAACATAAAACAATGACGACTATATATTGTTAAATGAACATAGAACATAAAACAATGATGACTGTATATATTGTTAAATGAACACAGAACATAAAACAATGACGACTGTATATATTGTTAAATGAACACAGAACATAAAACAATGTCGACTGTATATATTGTTAAATGAACATAGAACATAAAACAATGGCGACTGTATATATTGAAATAAAAAGTAAAAGCAATATCTTAATTACTTCTAATGTGCAATGGTAGAAATAATTAAGAATTAATTTTCAATGACGATTATGAAATATGGTAACCTGCCTTCTTCACACGACAGACTTATAGAATATCACTATGGCAACCTGTCGTCTTGACAGGTAAGACTTATAGAATATCACGATACTTTTATAAAATTTTCTTTTTCTTTTGCAATTTGTAAGAATACAACCTAATACTATTGTGTACATTCAGTCGAACAATTGTATTGTTTTGCTTATATCTTATATCATTGTTTATTCTACAACTCTTGTAGGTTTAACATATTGGTGGCCATACGGACCAATACCAGAAACCGCACATGGAAATCAGATTTATCTGTATACCACAACCTTGGCATATTAAACATATCATTCGGTAGCTAAACTCTACTTTACACAATGTCGAAGTGGGACCAAAGGCGACCATTCTTAAGTTGCAAGATACCACTACAATCCGTTCACATGTTGGCTATATTTTGTGACAATTATTAGTAAGTTTATAAACAGAAGATGGATTGTATAACCTATACATGAACTACCAGCTGCCCTTAACACGACCGATTAATATACTTGCACTTATAATTATACTTATAGTGCAGGATATGAAATATTTTAAACCTGACTTGATTGACATATTTCCTGACTCAATCTAAATAAATAACAGGGTTTTCTTCCCTTGTAGTCAGACATTACGCTGAAATCTCGGGGCTATCATTCTTTGTGATCGGAGGTCAACTGGCAAAATACATTCCTTTCTAGTGGTTGAAAAGGTAAGTTGAAAGCAGGGTTCTTCAGTGTTAATGAGTTACCATGAAATCATGACTTTATGAAATCAGATGACTATATGACCATAGTATAGTAACTATCACTTTAAATATACTTTAACGGACCGCAATCTCCGCAACTGTACTTTGATCTCACATTATATTTGTTTGAATTATTAACGTCCAATATTGGTAATAACTAAAATAAAAGCTTAAATATCAAAAGCATGCAATGTCGGGTAAACGTGGTAGTGTTCATCTGCAATGTCGGGTAAACGTGGTAGTGTTCATCTGCAATGTCGGGTAAACGTGGTAGTGTTCATCTGCAGTGCGGATGGTTATTGTTTGGATACCAAAAGACTATAAGATTGGTGTATAATGCTGTCCAACTACCCACTGTCGATCGGGAACAGGATATGGACCTCATTTCTGCAAGCTACGAACATTTGCATCGTAGTCTTTTATTGTCAGTTTATTGAAACATTAATCTGATATATATGTTATAACATACCTATTTTACAAACCGTGTATATCTACATAGTAAGGAAGGTACATCACTTGGACAATTACAAATAACGTAAATAAGACATAAGCCCTCAGGACTACAAACAGCTGGAGGTAAACATGTTTTATCCTATATATTAAGCGAATCTGAAAATAGGATGAACAATTTTCAATTCTTAATCGACAGAAGTAGCTATGGTGCTGTTGATTTCTCCTGATGCTGTAATTTCCCTTGGTAATATGGTTTTGTCCAGGTTTTCTGGTTTTCATCTGGTACTGTGATATTCCTCTTGTACTGCAGTTTTCTTCACAAATAAAACTGACCTCAATGACATTTTGAAATATTAACCATTTATACCTCTAGTACTAAAACTAAATCAACAAACTGTTTGTATTTTTTTCAGATATATTGATTTTTATTATCCGTGATATACCAACAGAAGTAATGGAGAAGAGTTTGATTACATGGAGTAAAAATTTAAGGAGGTTTGAAAATATTTTCTTAATTTGAAAATAAATATTCATTTCTATTGTTAAATTATGCTACCGCTTGTCATATGTAAGAATATTTTGAACTAAAATTGTCATTTGTCGTTTTAAAACCAATCTGATTAAATTAATTTCTCTCACATGCCCATAATAAACACGTTGATTTATCTCACTTGTCCATAATAAACACGTTGAGTTCAAATGTAGTGCACAAGACACGATTCTGGAATAACCATCATCAGGTAAGCTTAAAATAGAAAGGTTGGAAAGGCACATAATTTAAAGTTTTGGGAACAATAAAACCAAAGGGCATAAAAAGGATAGCCAAAATCGGCTAAGATCACCTATGCCTGAGGGAGAAGACCCCTCATCGGTGGTTTAAATCACCTATGCCTGAGGGAGAATACCCCTCATCGGTGGTTTAAATCACCTATGCATGAGGGAGGAAATCCCTCATTGGTGGTTTAAATCAGCTATAACGGAGGGAGGAGGCTCCTCGTCGGTGGTTTAAATCACCTATGCATGAGGGAGAAGACCCTCATCGGTGGCTTAAATCACCTATGCCTGAGGGAGGAGACCCCTCATCGGTGGCTTAAATCATCTATGCCTGAGGGAGGAGACCCCTCATCGGTGGTTTAAATCACCTATGCCTGAGGGAGGAGACCCCTCATCGTTGGTTTAAATCATCTATGCCTGTGGGAGGAGACCCCTCATAGGTGGTTTAAATCACCTATGCCTGAGGCAGGAGACCCCTCATCGGTGATTTAAATCACCTATGCCTGAGGCAGGAGACCCCTTATCGGTGGTTTAAATCACCTATGCCTGAGGGAGGAGACACCTCGTCGGTGGTTTAAATCACCCATGCCTGAGGGAAGAGACCCCTCATCGGTGGTTTAAATCACCTATGCCTGAGGGAGGAGACCCCTTATCGGTGGTTTAAATCACCTATGCCTGAGGGAGGAGTACCCTCATCGGTGGTTTAATGGTGATCGTAATAGTCCCGGTTGAGTGAAACCAAGTGCTTTTAAATTGGTATTAGTTGCGTTTCACTAAAGCACGCAACATTAAGGAAAAAGAGAAAATATTGGTGGGCTCGGATTCCGAATAATGTTTCCCAGTAGAATGACACGTCTACCCACCGATGGTTTTATAAGTAAGCTAGCACTATGAAATCCAACCAACATCGTATTGGTCCAGTATCAAACGGGTATCATTATCATCTCAGACATCAAAATGTAACTTGTTCACGAGATGAGATAGCTGAAAAGTTGCCCAATTGGCGCTAAACAATAATTACTCACTCACTGAATCACTTGTCCACATTTACTGATATGTCGCGTCATGAGGGATTTAATGAACCCCATGATGGGTCACATGTCCACATTTACTGATATGTCGCGTCATGAGGGATTTAATTAACCCCATGATGGGTCACATGTTCACATTTACTGATATGTCGCGTCATGGGGGATTTAATGAACCCCATGATGGGTCACATGTCCACATTTACTGATATGTCGCGTCATGGGGGATTTAATGAACCCCATGATGGGTCACATGTCCACATTTACTGATACGTGGCGTCATGGGAGATTTAATGAACCCCATGATGGGTCACATGTCCACATTTACTGATACGTGGCGTCATGTGGGATTTAATGAACCCCATGATGGGTCACATGTCCACATTTACTGATATGTCGCGTCATGAGGGATTTAATGAACCCCATGATGGGTCACATGTCCACATTTACTGATACGTGGCGTCATGGGGGATTTAATGAACCCCATGATGGGTCACATGTCCACATTTACTGATACGTGGCGTCATGTGGGATTTAATTAACCCCATGATGGGTCACATGTCCACATTTACTGATACGTGGCGTCATGGGGGATTTAATGAACCCCATGATGGGTCACATGTCCACATTTACTGATACGTGGCGTCATGTGAGATTTAATGAACCCCATGATGGGTCACTTGTTTTAAAACCATACTCTGATGCTGGAAGTAATCTTTGCTGTAGAAATACGACATATTTTCTCCTTTTCTGGGTAGATGACTCTAAAAGTGGGACGAATTAAATACACAACGTACCCTATATATCATTTGAAAAATAAATTTCACACATAAAGGTACAAAAAGTTTAGATTGGCAAGTAAATTGGAGATATCATATAAAGTTCAAGAGAGGTCATATAATCTTTTAAGGTTATGGTATACAATTTTTGAGATTTCTTGTATATTTTATGAGATATAGTGCATAGGAAGAGTTTGAAGATACCAAAGGTGTAATCAGGAAATGTAAATACGAGAAGAACAGAGAAGGTCAAAGGTGCAATCAGAAAATGTAAATACGAGAAGAACAGAGAAGGTCAAAAGTGTTATCAGAAAATGTAAATACGAGAAGAACAGAGAAGGTCAAAGGTGCAATCAGAAAATGTAAATACGAGAAGAACAGAGAAGGTCAAAGGTGCAATCAGAAAATGTAAATACGAGAAGAACAGAGAAGGTCAAAGGTGCAATCAGAAAATGTAAATACGAGAAGAACAGAGAAGGTCAAAGGAAAAAAAGACAAAAGAACATCTACAAAACACAACACAGAAAACTAAAGACCGAGAAAGACGAACCCCATTGAGAACAGGGGTAAACCCATGTGGTCAGGACTGGTTAGCAGTTCCTGATCTACTAGTGGCACCCGTCTTGTTACTCTAGATGCATGCCTCATTGAGAACATGTCTAGATCTAAGTCAGAATGAGAACAGGACCTTCTTTTTTCAAAGATGTTCATAAACATATAACATATCCTATTAATTAAGAGACAGTTTTACAACTTTATATAAGTTTATCTTAAAAGTATTTATTATAGATCGAACAACGCGGACCCTACAATATCTGAGTATGAACTCAGATGCTCCGGGAGGGAAACAATTTCAGCTCCCCCTGTCGTGTTTCGTTAAACTACACAAACTTAATCTGATATACACACTGTTTGACACCAGCATACGCATGATACGTAAATTAATACAAATATATAAATAAAACAAGAACCCATTACAAACATTGTTAGAATATAGACAAATTGATAACCATAACTGCAGGGATGAACATTGTGACACAATAACGCTATGTTTTTTTTCTGAAGGGAATTTTCTCCAGGACATCATGTTTATAGGCTTGTTATTTAGTATCTAACTTAAGTAAACGTTTATAAATATGTATATAACGCATGTGTACACTGGACAGTTGCCGGAGGCCCCACAAGGATAGGGCCCCATGCTAATCTGTGTAGGTTGTTAAGATGGCCCTGTATATGACTAGTACATTGTGCATGTTTTATTATAATGTCATGTGACAAATAACAGCTGTTGTACACAGACAATATACATACATTATCGGCAAATAGAACAAATATGTGTACGTGTTTTGGGAACAGGAAGACTGAGAGCTTGTCTGGTCTGTTTCCCGACGAGTGCAAGCTAATTTTATATTTACCGTCAATATATTTATATTATGAATACTGCAATGTCAACAGGTCCAAAATAACTGCCGCATTGTCTGAATATAGTTGAAACGAGCGTCGTTCTTATAGTTTGTCTGAACATAGCTGAAACGAGCGTCGTTCTTATAGTTTGTCTGAAGATAACTGAAACGAGCGTCGTTCTTATAATTTGTCTGAACATAACTGAAACGAGCGTCGTTCTTATAATTTGTCTGAACATAACTGAAACGAGCGTCGTTCTTACAGTTTGCAATTGTGTCCTCTATGCAGTCAGCTCATATACTGTTACCGTTTCTTACAGTCATTCAACATGAATCAGGTTACATGTTAACTATACCTTGATCACCGCATACCATAAAAATCTATCCAGTCAATGCAATTTGACTGCTCAAATAGAACAATTGCAGGTTAAAATATGTTATTTTTTACAGTCATTTCTCGCCTCTAGATTTCATGCAATTTTCAGGCAATATAGTTAACATTCGTACAGTATACTTCATTTGTGTGGAGTTTTCTTTATAAATTGTTTATCTTCGCTTTCGTTTGAAGTATTGACTTACTAGGGAAAAAAACAGTATTGACATTACTAGCAAAAAAAAAGTATTGACATTACTGGCAAAAAAAAAGTATTGACATTACTCACCAAAAAAAAGTATTGACATTACTAGCAAAAACAATATAAATCCGGAGTGAGAACTCTTAAGGACAAATACAATATTACATCGGAGAAATATCTCGTAGGAACGGTAGCACTGGTACCACTAAATTATTGGGTAGGCTAATCACGCGACCTTATTGTGCCTGTCCTAATATTTGATTGTGATTTCCATCGTCATATGTCATTGTACTTTATAGTGTCTTTCATGATTTAAGGCGAGATATAGTTGTTGATTTGTTTTTATTGATTTAAGTGCTCTTTGTCTTTGCTGTTTCCAAATTGCTACAATAAATGGCGAAAAAGGAACAAATATTATGCAACAATTTTTGTTTATTCATAGCTACCTGACCAGCTCAAATTCCCCTGATGCTGAAGAAATACTACATTTAGCACAAGAAATAAACACAGTACCAACGACGCAAATACACCAGATAGTGTCCGATTCGATAAAGCATGCAGGGAATGGCGTGGCACAATACATCTTTAATACAGATGCAAAGAATGCCAAATGGGGAGAAACTGATTGTTCCTCTTTCAGAGATGAACTGGCAGTGAAACTTGTTGCATGGACAGTAACAAAGGTAAGCATAGATTTTCTAATCGACAACATATTTGTCCTGTACGGTGGACGGATGTTTCAACACGCGATTGGTATTCCATGGCTACGAATTATGCTCCACTACTCGCTGATTTGTTTCTGCATGCTTATGAGGCAGACTTCCTGTAAGAGCTTCACAAGAATAAAGATAGAAAATTATCACAGACCTTTAGTTTCCAACTTCTGCCATATGCCATACAGATGCTGTTCTGTGACTGATCAATTCTCGATTCGGTGATTATCAACATCGCATCTATCCAAATGAGCTTGAAGTTAAGGATACTACTGCTTACTACCTTGACCTTCACCTTGAAATCGACATCGAAGGAAGAATAAAAACAAAGCTCTACATCAAACACGGTGACTTCACTTTTCCAATAGTCAACATCCATTTCGTCAGTAGAAATATTTTATCATCACCAACGCTTGGAGTTTACATTTCACAATCCATACGTTATTTTAGAGCTTGTGTGAAGTACAGGGATTTTCTGGACAGAGCTCAGCTGCTGACGAAAAATCTACTCAAATAAGACTCTGTTGCTCTTAAGTTGTTCCATCTCCTGTCTTCACTTAGAGGCGAATCATCTCTTATATCTTAGGGTAATATAGATGCATCTCCTGTTTTCATGTACAGCGGTATCACGTTTTATATCTTAGTGTAACATAGATCGGTATCTTATGGTTATTGACAGCAGTATCACTTCTTGTATCTGAGGGGCCTGTGTGCATTTACGGCAGTCATATCTGTTTTTGTATCGGAGAGTGTGAAATAAGATATATCGTTGTGTTCATTTTCAGCCGTATTATCTAAGAAAAAAATCAATGCAGAGTAAATATGTTTCATCTTGTTATTATTATATCTATATATATAAATGAAATATTTGTGTTACAGGTTTCTGCTCATGGATTTGATGATACAATCGACAAAAACAAGGCAGCAAATTCCTGGAAACAACAAATGAACGCAAAAACAGGAACTGATGCCAGTCACTGTGTATTATTAGAGTTTCTTATCAGACACTGCAATTTCGACAGGTACCTTTCTAAACGATCATTTTGGGCTGAGACGCTGTTGAATGTTCTAACAGATACGAAGTTTATTAATGGTGTAATCGTAGAAGAGTTAATAGCAAGTGGTACCAGTCTTCTTGTTACCATGCCATTTACATTCTTGTATTTTTTGCATGCAGAATCATATAGAAAGGCTATGGATTTTTTGGTAAATTACGTCAACGACAGAGATATATTGTCACCCACGGAAGATTTCATCAACAGAAATTATTTCAAATCAATTCTTCCTATTTATGAGGACGGAATTTTTTTAAGCAGTATCCAAAATGCATGCATGAAAACTGAAACAAAACATACGTCCGTTACGCCAAACGGTATCCCGATGGGATGGACTGAAACGACATATGGTAGTGAAATAAACGCTTGGTTGGATTCCAGTAATGGACCAAAAAAGTATCATTTACGAACCAGCCATAAACCCGATAATACCAAAATAACACCAGACCATTCTCCATCCGGCTGTTTCCATGGTGACGTTGAGATCGAGTTGTATAATGTCCAAGCCACGAAAATTCAAAATCTACGCCAGGGGGATACTATTTTGTGTGGCGATGGAAGCAAAGGATTAGTTTCATCGGAAATGGTCTTATCTAAAATGGACCATGAAATACTGCTGTTTGGTTTCAACAATGAAAAACCTTTCTTTACATCATGTCATCCATTTTGGACCCAACATGGTTGGAAGGCTATCGATCCAGAAGGGGCTATGGCAGAAAATACATGGTTAATGGTAGGACAACTAAAAGAAGGAGACTTTGTAAGAAAGATCGATTACTATGATAGGGAAAGCAATTCAGTGGTGCATACTTGGGAGGAAATACATAGAATAGAGCATGACACATATCCAAAAGGTACTGTAATATATGGTGTACACTTACGAGAAGGCAACCGATCATACCACGCTAATGGATATGTTGTTCATTCAAATTATCCCGAGATAACAATGGATCGTATTGAAAGAGGACTCCAAGGCCTCCCTATTAAAGACCAAAGAACTGCTCATGAAGCTTTATCCGTATTACAGCCTTATACCGATAGAGTCCTTGGGCCAGGTTGTGGAGAGGCTATGAGACGTATGTTGACAGAACCAGAATACGATATTAGAACCTCAAATAAGAATACAAACAGACATTTAACAAACCTGACGATCCCTGATATGAGTATCAAATACCTATCAGAGGCTACCGACCACCGATTGGCACGTCTACCATACTCTGTTGCTGTAACGAATGGACATTTGATTGTGGATGGTGATCTAATAAACCATATGGTTTATATGGATCAAGATATGTTAGCATGGTCAAGACCAATGGATGATAATGAATGGGAGTACGGATGTCTGAAATTTAATCAACACCGTCTTCTGGCTCATGGGAATGTATGCAGAGTGGGTAAATCTCATTACAGCAGATCTACTGAATTAAAAGAATCATTCGACCTTGTTGCGACTACCACAAACAAATACAAATGTTCAAGAAGTGAAAAACCAATTAGCAAAGATATAGATAATCCTGAAATGATGGATTTTGGAGAATTAGAAATGGGATTTCAACATGATGCGAACGGAGAACTTGAAATCGTTGGAAAGATAGCACTAAATGAACACGAGCCCTTATCGTCCCATGGTGGGGCGGTTAACTTTTTTGTTGATGATAAAGAGAAATTACATGTAGACGTACATTTTAGTCCGACAGAGGCATCATTCATCAATTATATCAGACTGACGGGTCAGTTTAACTATGATTTTAGTGTCTTTAGTGGAGAAGCTATTGCTTACGATGATGATGGTGAACAGTTTGAGGGAGCTCACTACCATTGGAAAGGTACAATATTACCAACAGAGAAATCCATCTTATATAAGCAGAAACTAAGCAGTATGCGTCGTGAAAATAACACCACAATGTATACCGAACCAAGCTCAAGGTCGCCGTTTCATGAGACGGAAGTCCATCCGATGATGTTAGAAGCTGCTAACAATGCACAGAAACAATTATCAGCGCAAGAATTGATTGAACTCGCTACTCCGGATAAGGCTACTCTCAACAAGATTTCGTTTGGCAAGCTGATCGATCTTTCAAAGTATTTAATGACTGATGACGTTTTGAAAGATATATTTGGACTGATAAGGCCTCACATAGGGGAAGAACTAAAGGAGATTGCTGACACAAAAAAAGACTTTCTACAGAATCGTTTCGCCGTGGCCTATATTTTAAATGCCCTGAAGGATACTGATACCATCGGTAAAAAAATCTCAGACGATGATAAAAGAAAACTGGAATTTTATTTGAATCCAAATAAAGCAGATAAAGGAATAAATGGGGAAAAAGATTTCCACGTAGTCAACAAAGAAGTTGCAAGGTTAGCCTTTATAGCCGAATGTCCACAACTGAAGAAATATATATCATCATCTCAAGGCGGGGAATACTGGGCAAACGAAATGTTTACTCGCATTACAAAACCTTCGTTCTTGAATGGTCTAGTCGCTGAACCAATGCTACCACAGGTACAATCACTCGTTCAAAAATACACGACAACCTTATATTGCTTAGCCCCAGATGCAGACTTCCCACAGCAATTTCAACAAAAAGTGTACTCTTTCACGCTGAACCGCGTGAGTGAGTATTTTACTGGCAGTGAAAAGGACCAAGAAAGCATGACCCATATATTAGGAGAAATGTTTAATGCGCTACTCAAACTAGTTCTTGAAGGTTCTGACCAAATAACTCCAGAAATTAGAAAAGGTCTCATGGATGAAATCAAAGCTGACGCTGACAAATATGAAATAGCATTAGCCGATTATCATGAGAGAGTTTCTCTAAAGTTTCAATCAGCAGCAGCTACGGTAGTTGCCACTTTGCTACATAGTAAAGGTCCTATCCTTAGTAGAGTAATCATGGCTATAAAAACACATCGGAACACTTTTCTGAGAGAAGTTGGAGGACCGTTTATCAGTAAAATTCTACCATTGGCTGCTTGGGGATTAAGTGTGTGTTTTACAATGTTTCAATTTAAATACTGGAGCGAACTTACAGTTCTTGACAAATTCGCTTTAGTAGCCAACACTGCTGGCTTTGCTTTCCAATTGTTATCCAATGTTCCAAAGTTTCTATCAAAGATGGGACAATATATAGATGAAATGATAATAAAAGGTGAATTTTGGATAAACCAGGAAATCGTAAATCTATACAGGGGGTATACTGCTGTTGAAAGAGTGGAGATTTGTTTAGACGAGATGGTGCAATCGGCTTCCAGAAGAATGGAAGTAAGAGCGGTGGAAGGTATATCAGAAGCTGTAACAGCTAACTATGAGGTAGAGGTTTTGTCCTTCAGCAGAATAGCGAAAGGTGCAATGAGAGTCATGAATGTATTGGGATTAGTACTGGCATCAGTAGCGCTTGGTGTAACGGTGATCACCGATTTTATGAAAGACGCCACTGTGGCAAAGAAAACAATGGACACATTACAGGTGAGTTTTCTTTTAACCATAGTTTTGAAGAGCATTTTTAGTAACATTTCAATATATTTATATATACTTGCATCAATAAAATGAAAAACTAACAATATCAAACCATCGGAACAGTTCAAAATCAAAGAAACATGCAAAATGGACAGGCCTAGCACACATATACATGACTGATTCCTTAGTACAGACACTTCAACATCAAGTGGCGGGGTTGAACTAGTTTTATAGGTCAAATTGTATAATTTTATCAAAATCTATATCTTACAGATTGTGTCAACAATGATGATATGTTACATTTATGTTCATATATGTTTTATGACAAATACATCTGTCCCTGACGAATGGTTAATTTATGTTCTTTTATATTTTTGTTTGTCTGTAATTTGATGCAAGCCTACAGCCGCCACTCCTGTCCCTGGTGAACAGTTAATCTATAATGTTCTGATATAGTTTTTCCTGTTTGTAAGGTAATATTGTCTTACACCCGCCACCCCTGTATCTAATGCATGGCCAATATGTCCTATGTTAGATTTTTGCTTGGGTGTAATGTGATGTTACTTACACTCGCCACTCCTGGTACATGGTTAATTTATCTTATTTTATATTTTAGCTTATTTGTAATGTGATACAAGTTGGTGCAACCATTGCAGAAGAACTAACATTGACAACAGCTGTAGCTCCTATAGTTGGTATTGTTTGTGCAATCGTTGGAGTTATTCTTGCAATTGTTGGACTGTTCGTAGGTAAACCGAAACCAGAGCCTTCAACTGCTGAAAAGTTTGTCACAAACCAAGGAAAGGAATTCCTTGATAGTTTGCCAACGCCACCAGAAGACTGGGAACCATCATCAGATAAAAAATAACCTTAGTTTGCCAACGCCACCAGAAGACTAGGAATCAGACCAATAATGACCAGAAATAACATTATAAACGTAAAGTACATTAATCGATATTGAAATGTTTTATTTTTATTTTATTAAGAATGTTTGTTTTAATGGTATGTATTGTTGTTTTAACCAGTTTAGCATTGATTAAGATAGAAATAGCAATTAAAACCTAGTTATAATATTACAATGTATGTATACTGCAAATTTAGATGTAATTGTATAGTTACTATTTATTTTAAATGGCAGAACTTTGTACCATATATTTTTGCTCCTTGAAATTTTAAGTAATGGTTTATAGTTCATTGACATATATAGATCAACAAACATTTAGGCTATTGTTATGGATTAAAATCCGCTATCAATTCAGATGTTCATATTCATTTACAATTTTGGCATTTGTTAAATCTATAATATAATTTATTCGAAAAAATGGCAGAGAAATGTTATCGTCTTTCTACAACCAGCATTTGGAATACAATTGGCACACGTCCCGTTGCTAAAATTAAAGAAATAATTATGTTTCCATTATTAGTGAGGCAATATTTAAATATTTTACTAAGTTTGTTATATTATTATTGAGGTAATATTTTTTATCTATTGATATTATTATTTTATTCCGTCAATCATTTTTCGCCATCAAACGAGCTTTTCCCTTAAGATAATTTAATTAGACATTTTGAAACATCTTGCAATCAACATTTGTTTTTTTTAATACGGGCCTTGGAGGTGTTGTGGGGTTCCAAACAGTGGTGGGTGTTCCATAAATCCCACAGAACCACAAGTTGAATTGAAATAGGTGTTTTCCACAATGGTAAACAATCAATTGGTACAAAGAAATACCCTGCACAGAACTTCACGAAACTTCACTAAAATATTCTTTGAGACCGCATGGAAGCAGATGAGCAAAAATAAAAATAAAAATGGACATCGATAAGACAAATTTTGGAGCCATAGTCATGGAAAGCAAAAAAGGCGGTTTGAATATTTATACTTGTACCTTATGAAACATATGATGCATACATGTGGTTGGGAGTTTCCCTAAAATGACTGACAGCCATGGCTATTCAAATTTAAAATTTCAAAAATTCTATACTACTACTTTGAATTTTAAATAGTTGAATATAAAGCGAACCCTTCCGATATGTTTTGGAGTTCTAAAACGGGTTTAAATGATGTTCCGAGATTCGAAAAGGGATTTAACTATTTCCATGGAAACACAATAAATTAAATTAACAATTTTCCATTTAAATTGCCAAAAAGCTTAATTTAAGACGAACCCCTCCCCATATTTATATTGAAACGATTTCAGCTGGTGAATAGATGATGCTTTGGGGCTCAAATGGGTGCTTAGGTCAAAACATTAGCATTTCAACAAAAGCGCAAAACATGTTTTAAGAACCCGCTGCTGAAAGTAAAGAAACACTCATTTTTATATTATTATATGTTAGGGTTAATATTGAAATAAATAAAATATTAGTGCAGTGTCTTAGAATATAAAGTTTATGTGTATGACGCTTAAAATCTGGACAAAGGGGGTGTTCAGTGAGCTTTTCCCCAGTTTTATGTCGATGGCTTGGGTCCACAAAATATTTCATATATTTAATTCTAATATTATTTTGTTTATACTTATATAATAAAACTTTAGAAAATATGTTGAGATTTTTGAGTCAATCGTTTTAGGTTTGGTTTATGGTTTATGGTGTTTAACGCCACTTTCAACAACATTTCAGTTTTATCGAGGCGGTCAGTTTTATTGGTGGAGGAAACCGAAGAACCCGGAGAAAACCACGTGACCTGTCGCAAGTCGCCGACGAACTTAATCACATAATGCTGTATCGAGAACACCTCGCCATGAAAGGTATTCGTAATGGTGATAGACACTGATTGTACAGGTAGTTGTACATCCAACTACCATACGATTACGACCATGACGACCCCCTTAAGAACCAAGTGATAGTGCTGATATTTACGTCAATATAAAACAATCACATGATGTTATGATACACATTTTATTATGAATACATTACATGACTGCCTTCGGCTACTACCATATCTCCTGTTGTTCATTAAATGGCTATATGTTTATTAAACTACGAGACCAAAACAAACAAACAAACAAACAAACAAACAAACAAAACAAAAACAAACAAGCTAACAACAACAACAACAACAACAACAACAACAACAACTCCTAAAACATCCATGACCTGTATTAAACAGACATCCATCAGGTACATTAGATTTACTCTATCTACGCTCCTGATGGATGTCTGTTTAATACAGGTACATTAGATTTACTCTAGCTACGCCCCTGATGGATGTCTGTTTAATACA
>MJUT01003377.1:23962-46535 GCA_002080005.1 Gigantidas platifrons
TATTTTTTCTTAATTGTTATTCATGAAAAACTTGTTGCATGTTAATTGAAATAAAACGAAATTCACACATTAAAATCAGAGAGAGAAACATACTTTTGACATACATGTGTATGCATGGACCCAATTTTAATGAGATATTGGAAACTAAAGAAAGTATTCTTATGCTAACTTACATAATGAAAATTAACAGTTATTGAAATTGTAAAACAATAAGAAGATTCAATTAAAAGTAGTTTAATGAGTTATAAGAAGTTATCGTCACATAAATAACACACATTTAGTGTCTTATGATGCATTAAACACGTCTTATTAACATTGCTTTTAATGTTATTAAGCAACTAAGACGAGGTCCATAGACGCTTCCGTACAACTTGTACAACATACTCTTAATATATATATAACAAATAACCTTAGACAATGACATATAAGTTATATTCCTCAATTAAGATTTCACATTTTTTTTTATTCTTTATTGCTTTATTAATAAAATTAAAAATAATAAAAAAAAACATTCTCTGCGTTATAATGTCTTTTTTTTTTTAATTTTATTTTCATTCAAAAACAACTTACCTCTGAAGAAGAGTGCTTTAAATCCAGTTTTCTCTTTATACTCGTGAGAGTAAAATTATATTTCTTGTTAATACATTGATTGATTGTTGCTTAACATCCAGTGAGCAGTATGTCTGCTATATTCAAGATCAGAACAAGTTCAACAATATTTAAAAACTAAACATAAATGAGGGAGGAAGGAGTCAATCAGTGAAAAATACTTTTGACTGCTATTAGAAAAGATTAGAGAGATGGGTAGGGAAGAACATATTATCCGGTTCAATGTGGGGGTATTTAGCTCTTTCATCTGGACTCGACTCAAACTTGTTGGAAAAAAATAAAAAAAAATACGTATAGGATATGAACAAAACTTAATAAAGAAAAGAGAACGCATATATCTAACGCAAATAATATGAATTTCAAAAAACAGAATATGCAGATAAAATGATACAGGAAAAGCAATATATATTAAACATATAGGTAACACTGAATCTGTTTCTCTGTTTAGTTATATGTATATTACTATAAGTATAAAACATATATAATACTGAAATAGCGTAATAAAATGAAAATGTACACAAAGCAAAAATATACAATTAGACGGCAATATTGTCTTTTAGCTGAAGCTAACATAAATATAGCATTATACGCTTTTTTATGAAAAGAAAGTTTAAACAGTGCATGATGGTCATCAATTCCACCAATATCAACAAAACCAGCAATGCCCTCTCATCTTAAATGAACTCACTATTTACAAAAAGACCACGACATATGACTTTAGGAAACTAGGTCCTGGCTTAGGACAGGCACAAAAATGTGACGGAGTCAAACCGGTGAATAGGATCCCAACCCATGTATCCAATATGCATCTGTAAACCAGACGACCGGGAGAAGTTGTAAATTGCTTCCATTGTAAAAAAAAATGCAGCATTAATAGATTTATTCAATGAATGAAACATACATCAGTACAAATGTCTAATACAAACAGAAATCATTCCACACAGAGCATCAAAGGCCCTTTGGTTTACTTACCCCATAGACGTTTACCTTATATGGCCTTCCAATTATCAGAGTACCTGAAGAAAATTATTAAAAAAACGCGTTGTGCGCACTAAATTTGGTATAGACGTTTTAATTTATATCAACCTAATACTTATTGTTATACATCGATCATAAATAGCTCATGGCAACACTTTTAAAAAACAATATCAAAAATAAACTTAAAAAAAAATAGTGTGATTCTAAACCTACCTGTATAGGCCGCGTTAGAAACAACAGCAAATACAATGAATCTGTAGATTATCATTTCAAATTTCATATTTTGTGTCAGTATCAACTCTCAGAAAAATATCATATACTACTACTGACTGTAACTATATAATCATATATTTAAATATCATTCGATTTCTAAACATCAGTCTCCTCAGGCGTAAAGAAACTTTCTTTAATAATTAATATTTTAAATATTAAATAATCAACCGCAATCATACACCAAAGGCATTAATACTGCGTTTTCTACAAAAACAATAATATGGATAGTCTGAGCTTTTTATATAAAGAGTAAATTAGAAAACTATTTTTTTTACAAAAATGCTGAAAAAAGTAAATTTAGAAAAGTGCATTAAATTCTCCCTCTTGTCTCCCCTGTAATGGCTGCGCCCATGAATTTTTGAGAGCTCACTGTAAAAGACATTTTTTACCGTAAACGAGATGTAATTTCAGATTAATTTGAGCTTATCTAATGTTTTGTGGTCATTGATGATAGTACAAACTGTGGGGGAATACTGAATAATGTAATACTTATTAAATAAGTGGCGTACCATATTATTATACTGGAAACTCGATCAGGCTATCATGGCAGTAACAGCGGAGTCAATTTTAGAACTGAAAAACTTAATGCTAGGATTAGATACCAAGGTAAACTCTTTCTCCACCAAGTTAGATACAATTGAAAACAAGTCAACAAATATGATTAAAGAGGTACAAGTAAACGTTGATCAGGTTAAAAGGGATGTGTCGGTTTCAAAAAGAGAAATTAAAGAACTGAGAGCAGAACACAATGAACTAGAGAAAGGCGTTGAGCATATAGAATTAGAGTGAATTAGAGCTAAATAGAGTAGAGTTTAAAACTATGGATCTCATGAAAAAAAGTATGGATGATAAACTGAATCAATTGCGCGTGCAGCAAGTTATGCTTGAAAAACATGAGAGAAAGTACAATGTTCTCGTCTATGGGTTACCGGAAGAAAGTGGCGAAAATATATGGACAGTAATAAGCAATCTTTTTGTAAAAGAATTGGATATAGATAAGGGAAGAGCAGATCGTATGTCCGTTGCAAATGCACGGAACAAACCACTTATCTTCAGATTCATCGTCATCAGAATCATCACATACTGTCTTCGTATTATTTTCGTCGTCTGTAGTAACACTTACGTCCGCCATCATTGATTCTGGATCGTTTCCTCTAGATAATACTACTGAAGTGTGGGGGGGGGGGGCACACATTTTAAAACATGGGTTTCAACTTGCTATGGTTCAATTCTATTGTTTTTTTAATAAAAGTAAAATGAAAAAAAAAACACTACCACACTACTGCAACTTATATTTTAAAAACAATGGTGACTACAATAATTCCGTCATTATGATCACTATGTACATGTATTTATTGAAATGAGGAAATAGGTTGGACAAACCCTTATTTTAGCCTCAATGTAACTGATTACATCTGATGTAATGGATATTATTTTCGTTTTTGAATTAAAATGACATCGTGTATTTGATGTGAATTTATCCGCAAAAAAAATTATCAGTAAACGTAAATTGTATGTATTTTGTTGTTTAATAAAAAACACAAGAAATTAACTTTTTGTTTAGATCTATTTATAGAATAATATTGCGTTGTATGTATTGATATAGTATCTACTTTATAGTGCATAAATCCATGACACACTATCTAAACTATCTAGGGTGGATGTTCTTTATTGTTGACCTATGATTAAATATTGTGAGAACACTGAAATAACAATATCAACATATTAGCCTACACACAGGCACCCCTCCTCATTTGTTGTATTGACGTGGGTGGTTTTGTTTAATTGCTGTATAGTGTTTTAACGCCACTTTCAACAATATTTCAGTTATATCGTAGTGGTCAGTTTTATTGATGGAGGAAACTGGAGTACCCGGTGAAAATCCATAAACCTGCCGTAAGTCACTGACAAACTTTATCACATAATGTTGCATCGAGTACACCACTGTTGTATGGAAGTGGAAAAACAAGCAGTAATGTAAAATATATGTGTGTTACGGTTATCGAATGTGTCTCTACCTACGATTTAAAAATATTATGGAATTTAATTCAACTTTGAGGAGTCTTCATGGCCATATTTCAGATTGTCGCTTGGTAGTTGGACATACATCTAACTGTCTAATCAGTGGTGAATGCGACTTCGTCTCATTCAAAGATACTCTTTCATTCACTGAAAATACAGCTTCTGAAATTTAAAGACTGAACAAAAATGTAATAACCATTTGGTAATCAAGAAGGGAAGTGTGTATTTATCAGTTAATTGCTACTAGAGGAAAACATATTCGCGCTTTCTACCATATCGTATCCTAAAAATAGATTAACCCCGCCACTTTTTATTGAAGTCCCTGTCCCTGTCCCACGCCAGGAAAGTAGTCGGTCATGTATTTGGAATATTTTCAAGTGAGTACATGTGTATTATTTTTATTT
Organism: Gigantidas platifrons; assembly: GCA_002080005.1. NCBI lineage: Eukaryota > Metazoa > Mollusca > Bivalvia > Mytilida > Modiolidae > Gigantidas > Gigantidas platifrons. The sequence continues at coordinate 28,249 of MJUT01003377.1, forward strand.
AATCAAAATAACTACACAAAACTGCCACCTTATCTTACTATACAGCATGACCTAGAACCAGAATATGTCTTGTGTACATTTAATATCCAAGTAAACAGAAACGTGAGAGTGATCATTGCTAAAGGTATGACTTCTATTCTGTCTGATAATCGATATTTAACACGACGAGCATTAAGTACAAGTGGAGCAGGAACTGATCGCCCTTCCGGAGCACGCATAATAAAATTTAATTGTTTTGTGCAGTGCTTAAGACCGTTGTTGGTCCTTTTGTACCTTTTCTTTCATAATATTGGTTACAGAGAGAGAGAGAGAGAGAGAGAGAGAGAGAGATCAAACAGTCTTAACATTAGCCATTTTCTGTTTGCTAGTAACATGTCTTCTAGAGTAAGATGTTTTGTTATTGTTTTCTTGCGTGTGAAAGAAAATGTTTTGTTTGGGGGGTTTTGTGTTGCTCGATGCTTAGCTTGCTGTGTATTGTAGATCGTTTTTGTAAACTTTTGACCTTTTTCTTATGGCCGGTTTATGGTCTGACCTTCGAATAACACGGCTTCTTAATACCGCTTTGGTTATTTTCAACTCTTCTCATATAGAGTCACCACATGAAACGGTGTGCGAACTTCTGGATGTGGAGTAGGTTTCTCTCGATGTACAATGTACATGTTGTTTTGTTGTTAAAGGCTTTTACAGCTGGAATGATGTCATGAAATGTAGCTACTCATTTAAGAATTTTTATCCAACTATATTTCAATCGAACGTTTTTGGCAGTATGTGGTATCTTTATTATAAACAACAAAGTTTAAATAGTGACTGGCACCGAAAAGAAAAAAAAATGATCACGATATATTACGTTAGAAATCCAGATCCTGACAGGCACAACAATGTGGCGGGATTAAACCGTTTGTATAATTCCAAACAAGTCTATATCACCATATATTTACAACTGATATGAAAGTGGACAAAGAACGATAACTCTTTATAAATTGAGTTCATTAAGTAAAGCAAACTGTTTTGTGAAATACATTTGAAGTGTAATTATCTTGGTGCTAATATATGACAATGTTATTCCTGTTTCCTCAATCAATGAAATTGACCACAATAATTAGTGGTTAGACCACGGATATGTTCCACTTGTGGTAAGCACTTCCCGATCCTTTCCTCATTCATGACTTATCAGCGGGTTTGTAACTAGATTAACACGACGGAAGTCACTAGTGGAGCAGGAAGTGCTTACCCTTCTGGTCCACATAGGTTCACTCTCGGTTTTTTGTGAAGCTNACGATAACTCTTTATAAATTGAGTTCATTAAGTAAAGCAAACTGTTTTGTGAAATACATTTGAAGTGTAATTATCTTGGTGCTAATATATGACAATGTTATTCCTGTTTCCTCAATCAATGAAATTGACCACAATAATTAGTGGTTAGACCACGGATATGTTCCACTTGTGGTAAACACTTCCCGATCCTTTCCTCATTCATGACTTATCAGCGGGTTTGTAACTAGATTAACACGACGGGTGTCACTAGTGGAGCAGGAAGTGCTTACCCTTCTGGTCCACATAGGTTCACTCTCGGTTTTTTGTGAAGCTGTCTTTACTCGATCTTTAGATTTATATGTATGTTTTGTAGATAGTTGTTTGTCCTTTTGTACTTTTTCTTTCGGTCATTTCGTTGTCTGTTCTTCTTCGATATGCGGATTTTGATAACCCCTTTGGTATTTTATATAACTTTATTATCTAAACCAATGTTACAAAGGTTAGAGTGAGATCTTTGTATTGTCTGTTCTTAGACTTAGGACTTCTGATTACACCTTTGATATCTTATATAACTGTATTCTGTAAACCAATGTTACAAAGGTTACACACAGAGAGAGAGAGAGAGAGAGAGAGAGAGAGAGAGAGCTTAAATTCATAAAAAAGTAAATATGTATCATTACATCGATTATCAAGCTTTTATGTGTACATTAAATACAAAAAATAATAATGCTAATAGATGTGTGATGGGTTTTTTCAAGGATAATTTATTATCTTATTTTTTTACATCAATAATCTTCAAAAGTTGCATACAGTAACGATATGGTAAAACATATATCCTTAAATTTTAGAGGAAAAGAAAAGTAACAATATATGTATACAAAAGTATTTGGGATGGATATTTTTTAAGGTTAAAAACAATATTATGCAAAGCACAGTTTCGATGCATATAGATAAATGCCACCCTGTTTTCTTGGTGTCTTGATTAGAAACAATGATATGTACATACTATTTGGCTAAGGTTATGTTGATTAACGCCACTTTCAACAATATTTCAGTTATACCGTGATGGTCAGTTTTATTAGTGGAGGAAACCGGAGTACACGGAGAAAGCCACCGACCTATCGCAAGTCACTAACAAACTTTATCACATAATATTGTATAGATAACACCTCGATATGAGATGAGCTGGATTCGAACTCACAACTTTAATGGTGATACGCACTGATCACATAGGTAGTTGTAAATATAACTACCATACGATCACGACCATGACGGCTCCTTTTAATACTTAAAACTAGTCACACTTTTCAAAAGTTATGTAATAAAAGTATTATATATATTGCGGGTCGAAGGATGAGCTTGCTTAAATGATTTAATAAATAAGACACGTGGTAAATATGTTTTGTATCAGAAATAAAATGATCGACATTTGGCACGAATCTTATGATATGGTACAACATTCAGAACTACAAGTTGTACCATCGCATAATTCGTATCCATTCGCATTTGGATTCAACAGAGTTTTAATGGCTGTTAATTTAGTATGGTACGATATCAATTCCAGATAACTGACAATGGTTTTTTACAAACTCATATTTTAAGCAGGTTAATTCATAGAAAACATCAATGAAACAAATCTCATATATGTCACAACATTTGTTATTAATTACACCCTGTGTAAACGATCTTGTTAAAAATTACACACAGTGTAAATGATCGCTCGCTAACGGCGGTCCTTGTTTAAAAAAATGCAAATACACTGTGATTGCATCCTGTTTGATCTCTGATAAAATGTCAGATACAAATTTATCTACAAATTCCCTGGCTCCATTTCTAGCTGCTCTTAAGCTAAAACTCTGCATTGATGAATATATATAAAAAAAAACTTTCTCTAATCAACCAGATCAGATCGTTTACTGTTACGTCTGAGAAGTTGTTCAGTAAACCTTCAATTCTTTCACCATACTTTTGATCAAGGCCAAAGACTTTAACGTAAAGCCAAACCTCGCGTCTAATTAAAACAATATTAATTGGACTGTCCATAAATTGTCGTGTCAATGCTGTAATGATAGCTGTAACAAATGATACATATGGTATTCTCTTTTTCAGATCTAGAAGCTTCTTCTCCATTACAGCCTCTGTAAGAATTGGAAGGGAAAGCATAACTGCTGAAAATAGCTTATCAGACTACTTCTCCTGTATATGGTCTTGCAGATTGGACATTTCCCCAATATGTGGCTTGTCTGAGGAAATGAGGAACAATTCAGCTTTTGCGAAAGCTGTATTTTCAGCCATAGAATCTCTAATTTTTTCACGAATTTTCAAAAGGACACATTTGTCACCAATTTGTCTCCCCTCGGGACTCTCTACGTCTTTATCGACTTTTGATCTGACTAAGCAGAATGGTATACCCTTTTCTTGTATTTGAACTGTTAACCATTCATCGTCTTCAGGCAGAACTGATTCAAAAAAGATTAAAATATAGTTGTATGATAATAAATTGACCATTTTCAGAAATTTGCGTTTATTAAATTTCATAGATAATCCAGGTAAATCGCAAAAAATAAAGTTTCCGTTTAATGGGTTTTTATATTCTGAAATTTTCTCCGTTTCGTCTCCAAATCCAACATCAGCGAAGCCATCTTGACCCTTTTTGATTCCCCGAAATTTGTTAATGAAAATAGACTTCCCAGTGGCACTTCGTCCGGCGACTGCGAATCTAACCTTTTCGGTTTCCCATTTATTTTAAGTGTTGTTTAATGAATTCTGCTGTCATTTGTGAACAAAAACTTGTCAGTAAATCCCCAAGAACAGTAACACTATTTTCGTACCTTTGATAAATCTGTGCAAAAGTTCCATCGACGTCATCTATAAAGTATAACAAATCAATAAAATAACCAATAGTAGAGGAGAGAGAAAAAACAAAGACCCACAAAAGAAAAGAATAAAAAAAAGAAAGATTCACAAAACATTACACAAAAAACTAAAACATTGAGCAACACGAATCTGACTAAAACCGGGGATGAACTCCGGTGACATATGGTATTCAGATCTATCACTCACTCTGGAGCCTAACCGGGGTTCATTTCCAGATTTTGTTGAGGTCGATGCTGCTCTGAATTTGTTTATATTCATTACTGTTTGTCTTTATCTATTTTTGTAATGATTGTTTCTTCGCCGCCACAAGTATATCTGTTTATACTGATTTACGATTTCTTATCAAGTTTTGGGATCTAATGCTTTTCTTGTTACTCGATTGGTTGCTATTAATATAAAGGTAGATATATAATTTAGTGGACATGACGCGTTTCTATAATAACATTCATCATAATCAAAATATCTGAAAGCAAATTACTATAATAAACGTCATTGAGAGAAGTAAACCAAATGGCCTAAACAGGATAGCTAAAATCGACAAAGATCACCCATGGGTAACTACGGTCACGGGTAAATGACTCAATGCTATAGTCCAATGCAAATAGTTGTCATGTGACAATAAAAACATACGACATCCAATAAGAACTGAACAATAACTGTTCATCCCATTTAAGGACGAACATATAAATATTCAAAGAAAATCAACTATGGAAGCTTGTAGAAGGCTATTCACAGAAGCAAATGGTATCAATGTACTTATTCTCCGAATTCCACAAATGAGATTGCACTACCCGAAAGAACCGACCACAGCTGACGTCGGAATTCCACAAGAGCCATGGTCCCACCACTTCCATGAACTGTTTCTATTCTAAAGTACAGCATTTGATCTGTTTTGGAATCGCTAAGCATGTGATGACCACCAGTCTTAAGTCATATTATATTTACGTGTAAATTGTGCCTAAGGCGGAACATCAACCATGCATGAGTATTAAGCGTTTACTTATATGACAGTATTACGGACTAAGCACATACTCACATCTAACTCGTCGAAATTAACTTTTCAGTCTAAGTATAGTAGACATATTTCTTATTGCTTGGTTTGTTTTTGGTGTTTAACATATCACTTTCAATAATATTTCATTTATATCGTGGGGGTAAGTTTAATTTGTGGAGGAAACCGGCGTACCAGGAGAAAACCACAGACCTATCCCAAGCCACTGACAAACTTTATTACATAATAAGATGAACTGTGAGCTAATGTTCAATGTGCATAAAACCAACCAAGTCGGCAAACAGGAAGTAGGAATCTGATGGGTCCAAAAACGATTCCCACGATATGGGGTACTTATATGAAGCTTCTGACCAAATATAAGATTTCTGCCATCAATAGTTGCTGAGAAAATTGTGACGAAAAATGTGCATATATGTTCAATGTGTATAAAAACCAACTGAGTCGCCAAACGGGAAGTAAGAATCTGACGCGTCCAAAAACGCTTCCTACAATACGGCATATCTTTATTAAGCTTCTGACCAAATATCAGATTCCTGTCATCAATAGTTGCTTAGAAAAATGCGACGAAAAATGTGGATATATGTTAAATGTGTATAAAAGCCAACTAAGTCGGCAAAAAGGAAGTAGGAATCTGACGGATCCAAACACGCTTCCCACGATATGGGGTACATATATGAAGCTTATGACCAAATATCAGATATCTGCCATCAATAGTTGCTGAGAAAAATGCGACGAAAAATATCTTTGGACTGACGGACGGACGGACGGACTAACGGACAGAGGTAAAACAGTATACCCCCTCCTCCTCCGGGGACCGGGGGTATAATGAATGTAAATATCCGTACTTTAGCTAAGTAAAGTCTAGAAGTCAATAAATAATGGTATTGACCTGCTGAAAGTGATATTCACCGGGTGACGTCATAAGCCTTATAGTATATGCAATAAAACAATTACATACTTTTGTAGAAGTCAATATCAGTTTTTATTGACCTGCAAAACCAATATTGACCTCAGCCCTCGGCTTCGGTCAACATTATTTTAAAAGTCAATAAAAACTCATATTTACTTCTACAAAAGTCTGTATTTGTATATTTTCCCATAATGTTGTATTGAGTACTACCATCCGATAACGACCACGACGACGCATAGTTATCAAATGGAAATTAAATATTATGACAATATCAACAAAGCGATCAACCATCCATCAACAAATATCATTAAATACAAATAAAATGCAACGACATACAATCAAAAATAATAAAAACGAAGGTATCCTTCTCCGAAGCAACCCCCATCAACAATAAAACACATACACATTACGAAACAACAAATATATTCATAGTTGTTAATTGAACATATGCACAAAGGTACACAGAACGGTCACAGCTTTCAAAAATCATACCTGATTGCATATTGCCAATGGCATAGTCATTCACACTAGGAGTACTCCATTTCTCAGATGATCACTGCATGTCATCCCGACCACTAGCTTCATCTGTCCCTACTTCATCTGATTTTGCATATTCTGCCACTGACAATTATTTTGAAGATTTTCCTTTTTATGAATAATTGTAGTTGCTTACTGTATAACGTATAACGTATCTATCATAATGAGCTTGGCGTTAATGATACTACTGATACTCAAAGGTATACTTCTTACCTTAATGTTCACCTTAAAATCGACAACGGAGGAAGATTAAAACCAAAACTCTACGACAAACGGGATGACTTCACTGTTCCAATAGTCAACTTCCCACTCATTAGTCGCAACATTTCAGCATCACAACTCATGCGTTAATCTAGAGTTTCCCGGTTGTTGACTGATTTTGTCTGTTTATTGATTCATGAGTTTTGACTTTCCCTTTGGAAGATTGCTCTGTGTTCTGTAATTTTGTTATTACCCTTATAGAGTGTTTTCTGGACTGCTGACGCAAATGCTACTCAAACAAGGCTACATTGTTCGACGCGTTGTGCTCAAAAAATGTTATTCTGACATTCTTGGATTTAATTTTCAGACTTATATATATTTGGGAATATATATGTATATACTGAAGGGAAAAACAAACGCAGGGTCAACATTTTAGGTGATTTAATATTATTTATTCGAATGTGTTTGTCAATATCAATATACTAGTATAATCATAAAAACACAAATTTAATCAACAAGTTTTTAAAATTTCATTAGATTTTGATCAATAATTCATGAGTAATTGAAACCAATTTAACAGTACACTCAATATGTTAAAGTGCAATCGGTTAACTCGTCAATATCTCATATGCCCCCTCGCGCATCTGTTACAGCCCTGATTCTCCTGTGCATGGAGTTCATCACAGCATTTATCCTTCTCATGGGGATATTATCCCACTATTCCAACAAGGTAGCCCTTAATTAGTGGAGAGTAGTGGGGGCATTACGACACCCCCTTACTCTCCTGTCCATTTCGTCCCACAGATGTTCGATTGGGAAGAAATCTGGACTGTACGGAGGCCAATCGAGTGGGTTGATGTTATGATTGGCGAGAAAATCTTGACAAACTCTGGCTACATGGGGCCGGGCGTTATCCAGCTGGAAAATTAGGTGGTGCTGTTGCACAAATGGAATTGAAACCGGCGGAGGATTTCATCCCTATATCTTACGCCTGTTAAATGACCGGCTATCACTATCAACGGCGACTTTAACCCGTGAGATATCCCTCTCCAGACAATAAACAACGCCCCAACCTATCCCTCTCAAGGACGCAAGCGTCGGAGAAGCGTTCCACACGACGTCGGTATGCACGACGTCGACCGTCCGGACGAAAAAGAGTGAACCGCGACTCATCTGTGAAAAAGACCCGTCTCCATTGCCTCACTGGAAATTGTCTGGGACCATGTGCTGCCAACCAAGCCATACGAACAAACTCGCGCAATCAGTTGATCACAGTTTTTGTGTGAATGTGACGATTATGATTGCTTACCGTAGTTAAAGCGGTTTCAGTGGCAGTAACGTGGCGATTATGCAGGTGTGCAAGACGAATAGCCCTGTCTTGACGTGGTGTCGTTACGTGCGGACGGTCGGCAGCCCTTCCATTATCCCTCAGACGACGGAAAAGATGCTCTATGGTGGAAACATTCACACCAAATTGCAAAGCAACTTGTTGTTGCCTTTGACCTTGCATTATCAATGCAATAGCCTGACCCCTCTGAACTTCCGTCAGCCGTGGCATGATTACAAGACATTCAAATTAACTTTAAATAGCGGAAAGCGATGTGTATACCTCAAGAGTATAAAGTGGTATGACACGATGTGTTGACGAACTTGTTATCATTATTCTGCACGTGTTATTTGCTTTTTATCACTTTCTCTATGTCACATGATACCTTTCAAGATTGAGTAACTTTAGACATCGATTTTAGTGCACACTGACCAAGCCACTCGTCTGCCCAGTTTTCGTAATTTCGTTTCTTTTTCCCTTCAACATATATACATGTATAGTGATCATGGGTAAGATATAATTGTTAAACGTGAATTCAACAATTGTATAGCAATATCATGGCAAGAACAAGTTCCATTTGGATGAGATGAGAATGATGTCCGCTTTGTACTAAACCAACATACTTAGTTGGCTTTACATCGTTCCAGCTCACTAAAAAAGAAAGCAGTCCGCGGCTTGACATATAGCTCCACTCGGACACATATTTCTAATTCAGAGTCAACCAGTATTTGCTTTTTTTCCTTGGTGCTAGGTGCTTAGCGAAGAAACTACAAATACCAATTTTTTAGTGTTAGGTGTGACCCGATCGGGGCTCGAACCCACGATCTACCGCACTAAAGGCGAGCACGCTAACTAATGTGATTGTTGTCGTGTAATTGATAGATTTATGTTTGCTATGTGATAGAATACTACAATTAAATAATTACTTTTGTCAATCGGAACAAACAACTTATCTTCAGATTCATCGTCATCAGAATCATCACATACTGTCTTCGTCTTATTTTCATCGCCTGTAGAAGCACTTTCGTTCGCCATCATTGATTCTGGATCGCTTGCTCTAGATAATACTACTGAAGTGTGGGGGAGGGGGCACACATTTTAAAACATGGGTTTCAACTTGCTATGGTGCAATTGTAATGTTTTTATCATAAAAGTAAAATGTAAAAAACAATACCACACTACTGCAACTTATATTTAAAAAAAACTGAGGACTTCAATAATTCCGTTATTATGATCACTATGTACATGTATTTATTAAAATGAGGAAATAGGTCTGACAGACCCTTATTTTAGCCCCAATGTAACTGATTACATCTGATATAATGGATATTATTTTCGTTTTTGAATTAAAATGACATCGTGTATTTGATGTGAATTCCCCCCCCCCAAAAAATGATCAGTAAAACGTAAATTGTATGTATTTTGTTGTTTAATAAAAAACACAAGAAATTAACTTTTTGCTTAGATCTATTTATAGAATAATTTTGCGTTGCATGTATTGGTATATTATCTACTTTATAGGGCATCAATCAATTATACATTATCTAGACTATCTAGGGTGGATGTTCTTTATTGTTGACCTATGACTGAATATTATGATAACACTGAAATAACAATATAAACATACTAGCCTACACCCCCTCCTCATTTATTTTATTGAAGTAGGTGGTTTTGTTTCGTGTATAGTGTTGTAGCGCCACTTTCAACAATATTTCATTTATATCGTGGTGGTCAGTTTTATTGATGGAGGAAACCGGAGTAACCGGTGAAAATCCATCGACCTGCCTTAAGTCACTGACAAACTATATCACATAATGTTGTATGGAAGTGGGAAAGTAAGCAGCGATGTATAATATATGTGTGCTAGGGTTATCGAATGTGCCTCTATCTACGATTTAAAGGTGATTATGGAATTTATTTCAACTGTGAGGAGTCCTCAATACCGTATTTCAGTTTAATTCTTGATTTTATTTAAATTGCGGTAGTGGTCGTTTGGTAGTTGGACATAGATCTAACTGTCCAATCAGTGTCGACTGCGATTACATGTCATTCAAATATAGCTTCTTAAAATTAAAGACTGAACAAAATTTTAATAAACAGTTGGTAATCAAGAAGGGAAGATCACATATATCAATTTATTTCTACCCGAGGAAAAAATAGTCGTATTTTTTATCATATAGTATCAATGAAAATAGCTTAACCCATGAGACTTTACATTAAAGTCCCTGTCCCACGCAAGGAAAGTAGTTGGTCATGTATTTGTGATATTTTCAATTGAGTACATGTGTATTACTTTTATGTAATTAAGTAAGATGAATGCTTGTCTTAGCAAAATAACTACACTCAACGGCCATATTATCTTACTATACAGGATGTCCTAGAACCAGAACATGTCTTGTGTACAGATACTATCCAAATAAACAGATATACGAGAGTGATCATCGCTAGGGTTGTGACTTCTATTATGGCTCATAGTCGATATTAAACACCACGAATTTTAAGAAAAGATGGAGCAGGAACTGATTTCCCTTCCGGAGCACGCGAGTTCATCACCGGTTTTCAGTGGAATTTGTGTTGCATGATGTTTACCTTTTTTGTGCAGTGTTCAAGACCATTGTTTGTCCTTTTGACCATTTTCTGTCATTATATGTGTTACAGAGAGAGAGGTACATTATCAGACTGTCTTAACATTAGCCATTTTCTATTTGCTAGTAACTTGTCTTAAAGAGTAAGATGTTTTGTTATTGTTTTCCTGCGTGTGAACGACAATGTTTTGATTGGGGCTTTGTGTTGCTCGATGCTTAGTTTTCTGTGTAATGTATTGTAGATCGTGGTGTGCCCTTTTGACCTTTTCCTTATGGTCATTTTATTGCCTGACCTTCGAATAACACGGCTTCTGATTACCGCTTGGGTTATCTTCAAGCTCTTATCATATACAGTCACAACAACAAACGGTGTGCGAACTTCTAATATACAGTCACCACAACAAATGGTGTGCGAACTTCTATTATACAGTCACCACAACAAATGGTGTGCGAACTTCTAATATACAGTCACCACAACAAACGGTGTGCGAACTTCTAATATACAGTCACCACAACAAATGGTGTGCGAACTTCTAATATACAGTCACAACAACAAACGGCGTGCGAACTTCTAATATACAGTCACCACAACAAATGGTGTGCGAACTTCTAATATACAGTCACCACAACAAACGGTGTGCGAACTTCGAATATACAGTCACCACAACAGACTGTATGCGAACTTATAATATACAGTCACCACAACAGTCTGTGTGCGAACTTCTAATATACAGTCACCACAACAAACGGTGTGCGAACATCTAATATGCAGTCACCACAACAAACTGTGTGCGAACTTCTAATAGACAGTCACCACAGCAAACTGTGTGCGAACTTCTAATATACAGTCACCACAACAAACTGTGTGCGAACTTCTAATCAAATACACAACCAATAAGTGAAATGAATGTCGAATGTGATCAAGTGTGGTGGTTTGAAATACCATGGTTATCATATTAATTTCAAATCAGGACAATATAAAAATACTGCTTTTAATTTAGTAGGATCCACATATTATTCCCCCTTACTAAGACATACGCTTGTTAAAGAATCGACTTGTGATTGTCCATAGACTAACACACATAGATATGGAGTTTCTATAGATGCACAATGCACATGTTATTTTTTTGTCAACGGCTTTTCCAGCTGGAATGATTTCATGAAATGTAGCTACTTATTAAGAACTTTTATCCAACGTTTTTTGCAGTATGTGGTATCTTTATTATAAACAAGAAGATTAAATAGTGATTGGCACCGAAAATAAAACAGATGATCACGACATATTACGTTAGAAATACAGATCTGGTTTGTGACAGGCACAAAAATGTGGCGGGATTAAACCGTTTGTATAATTTCCAAGCAACTCTATATCACCACATACTGCTACGATTATGTTTAAATGGACAAGGAACGATAACTCTTTATAAATTGAGATCATAAAGTAAAGCAAACTGTTTTATGAAATACATTTGAAATGTAATTAGCTTGGTGCTGATCTATGACAATGCTATTTCTGTTTCCTCAATCAATGAAATTGACCGCAATAATTAGTGGTTAGACCACGGATATGTTCCACTTGTCGTAAGCACTTCCCGGTCCTTTCATCATTCATGACTTATCACCGGGTTTGTAACTAGATTAACACGACGGATGCCACTAGTGGAGCGTCGGTTTGTGTTACTCGATCTTTAGTTTTATATGTATGTTTTGTAGATCGTTGTTTGTCCTTTTGTACTTTTTCTTTCGGTCAATGTGTCGTCTGTTCTTCTACAATATACGGATTCTGATTAAACCTTTGATATCTTCAAACTGTTCTTATAAGATATGTAAGACTCAGATCGACGTCCGGACTCAAATCGACGTCCAATCCTCAAATCGGCGTCCAATTCTCAAATCGGCGTCCAATTCTCAAATCGACGTTCAATATGACGTCACTGATGTATAGAGGCGAAGCAGCGAAAGTCGGACACTTTATGTGAGTTCGGTACAAGAAACCTTCTACCAACAACGTGACTCTCGCTATGTTTGCACTGAGCGTCTTTACCAAAAATTTTGCTATTTTTAGAGCTTCTATCGTTCTGATATTTCATTGGATATCAACGAACATGACTAATAATCTAAGCCAAAGACGGAATCGTAGCGACAGTTAAAGTCGGATATATGCATTTAAAGTCGGACATGAAAGGATTTTTGTACTGAAATCACATAAAGTGTCCGACTTTCGCTTCTTTGTCCTTATTTGAAAGCTTCCTTTTGTTAATTGATGTCTCTCTTAGTGTTTAATGCTTGAAGATTTAGATTTATATCTAAATGGGATTTGCGCTTATTGAGAGAAAAAAGTAACACACACATTGGAAATAGTAAGAGGAAATTTTATTGGTAAACTGTCCGACTTTTAATGTCTGTCCGACTTTTGCTGCTTCGCCCCTACTCCAAAATACGTCACACCCGTTAGGAAATGGTTTTGAAACAATGATGGAGAAGGGACAAGAACAGATTCGGAGTATCGTGATACATTGTACATTCTACATTAGCGGACCCTAACCCTAATCTTAACTTAACCTTAGCCCTAACCCTAAACCTAACCCTAACATTAACCCTAAGCCTAACCTCAAACATAACCCTAACCTTAAGCTTAACCCTAACCTTAACCCTAAACCTAACCCTAACTTTAATCTTAACTCTAAACCTAAGCCTAACATATTCCTAACCCTAAATCTAACCTTAACCCTAAACCACTAACCCTAGCCCTCACCCTAAGCCTCACCTTAACCCTAAATAATATTAATGAATGGGAAAATGATTTAAAATCACAAAACAAAATAACAACTTTAAGAAACAGATATAAAAAAAAACACATGTAATGTAGATATGCGAGTTTGGAAAGGACGCCGATTTGAGAATATTCTAAAATTGGACCGTGATTTGAGATAATGACGTCAGTGGACGCCGATATGAGGAGTGGACGTCGATTTGAGTCCGGACGTCGATCTGAGTCTATCAGATATATTGATTATTGAAACTTACATAATGTAATTATTATTAAAACTAATGTTCTCACCCATAAGGCATTTGTGACCTTGTCCGATTTTGGTTATCTTATTTAGGTTCTGTGACTTTTTTTACCGAAATACTTTAAAATTATTTGATTTTCTAATATTTCGACTTTGAATGAACCTGATGAATGTCATTCCAGAAACTCGCCATGCGCACTAATTTAGATATCTACGTTTGTATTAGTTTTCTGTGTAGTGTTTTGTAGATCATTGATTGTCCTTTATCTTGTGGCCATTGTTTTGTCAGTTCTTAGGTTTAGGACTTCTGATTACACCTTTGGTATCTGATATAACTTTATTCTCTAAACCAATGTTACAAAGATTACAGAATGAGAGAGCTGTATTGTCTGTTCTTAGGTTTAGGGCTTCTGATTACACCTTTGGTATCTTATATAACTTTATTCTCTAAGCCAATGTTACAAAGGTTACAGAGTGAGAGAGTTGTATTGTATGTTCTTAGGTTTAGGACTTCTGATTACACCTTTGGTATCTTATATAACTTTATTTTCTAAGCCAATGTTACAAATGTTACAGAATTAGGGTTCAAATTAATACAAAGTAAATGCATATTAGTACATCAATTATCAAGATTATACATTATATACAAATAATATTAATACTAAGAGAGGTGTGATGGGATTTTATAGGAGAATTTATTTTCTTATTTGTAGCAACAATAATCTTCAAAAGTTACATACAAGAATGATATGGTAAAACATATACATGCGCAAAAATTTCAGAGGAAAAGAAACTGTTTTATATAAAAAAGTAACAATATATATACAAAAGTATTTGGGATGAATATTTTTTAAGGTTAAAAAAAAAATACTATGCAAAGCACAGTTTCGATGAATATAGATAATGCCACCCTGTTTTCATTGTGTCTTGATTTGAATCAATGATATCTACATAATATTTGGTTAGGTTATGGTGTTTAACGCCACTTTCAATAATATTTCAGCTATACCGTGACGGTTGGTGGAGGAAAACGGAGTACCCGGTGAAAACCACCGACCTGCCACAAGACACTGACAAACTTTATCACATAATGTTGTATTGGGAACACCTCGACATGAGATGGATTCGAACTCACAACTTTAATGGTGATGAACACTGATCACTTAGGTAGCTGTAAAACCAAATGCTTTGCGATCACCACAACGATGGCTCATTTTAATGCTTAAAATCAGAAACACTATTTAAAAGATATGTATTAAAAGTATTCTATATACCGCGGGTCTTGCGAATAAACTGATTTAGACAAACGAATCCGAATGATGAGCTCGCTTAAATAATTTCATGAGTAAGACACGAGGTACATATGTTTAGTAACATAAATAAAATGATTGACATTTGGCATGGAGCTTAAGCTATGACAACATTCAAAACTACAAGTTGTACCATTGCATAAGCCCCATATATTCCCATTTGGATTCAACAAAGTTTTAATGGTTGGTTAATTTAGTATGCTACGATATCAAATCCAGATAATTGACAATGGTTTTCTACAAGCTCATATTTTAACCAGGATAATTCATAGAAAATGTCAATGAAAAAAGTCTCATATATGTCAAAACATTTGATATAAATTACACACTGTGTGAACGGTGCTACTTAGGGTCCTTATTACAAATTATACACGATGAAAAATAGCACTCATCGGGTCTTTGTTAAAAATTAAACACTGTGTTACGTTAACTCATCAGGTCCTTTACAATTTACGTATTTTGTAAACGATTGATCGCTAACGGCTGCCCTTGTTCAAGAAATGCATACACACTGTGGTTGCATCTTGTTTGATTTCGGATAAAACGTCAGATAAAATTCCATCTATAATTTTCTTGGTTCTAGTTCCAGTAATTATTGAGCCAATGAGAGGTACATACTCTAGCAAATGAAATCTATCAATTTCTTTAAACTTGCTTTCAACAAAATCGTTTACAGATACTTCTGAGAAGTTGTTTGCCAATCCTTCAATGTTTTCATCATACATTTGATTAAGGCCAAAGACTGTAACGTAATGCAGAACCTCGGATTTAACTAAATTCATATTAATTTGAACGTTCACCATTGGATTTATTACTGATGAAATGATAGCTGTACCAATCGATACATATGGTATTCTCTTTTTCATTTCTAGAAGCTTCTTCTCTATTACCGCATCTGTAAGAATTGGAAGGGAAAGCATAACTGCTGAAAATTGGTTAGAAGGCAACTTCTCCTTCATATGGTCTTGTAGATTGGACATTTCTCCAATATGTGGCTTCTCTGAGGAAATGATGAACAATTCAACATTTGCGAAAGCTGTATGTTCAGCAATAGAATTGTTAATTTTTTCACGAATTTGCAGCAGGACACTTTTTTCACCGATTTGTCTCCCCTTGTGACTTTCTACGTCTTGATCGATTCTTGATCTGACTAAACAGAATGGTACACCCTTTTCTTGTATTTGTTCCATTAACCATTTATCGTCTTCACTCGGAACCGATGTGAAAAAGATGAAAACATAGTTATATTCTGATAAATTGACCATTTCCCGAAATTTGCGTTTAGTAAATTTCATAGATAATCCAGGAAAATCACAAAGAATAATGTTGTTATTTAATGGATGTTTATATTCAGAAATTTCATCCGTTTCGTCTCCAAATACAACATCAGCGAAGCCATCTTGACCCTCTTTGATGCCTCTAAATGTGTTAATAAAAGAAGATTTCCCGGTGGCAGCTTGTCCCGCGACTGCGAATTTAACTTTTTCGGTTTTCCATCTATTTAAGTGTTTTTTAATGTATTCTTCTGCTTTCTTTGGACCAAACCGTGTCAGTATATCGCAAAGTTCAGTAGAAATATTTTCGATCCGTTGAGAATTATGCCCAAGAGTGTTATCGACGTCATCTACAAACCAATAAAATAACCAATAGAAAAGGATATAAAAAATAAAGATCCACAAAAGAAAAGAATAAAAAAACAAAGGGCCACAAAACACCTCACAAATAAAGATTGAGCAACACAAATCTGACTAAAACCTGGGATGAACACAGGTGATATATGGTATTTAGATCCACCACTCCAGAGCCTAATCGGAGTTCACTCCCAGATTTTGATCAGTTCCATGACATAGGGATATGCAATGCAATGGGGTTTCTTTAGATCTCTCACACCGCAACATATCAGTTAAGGGAGCAAATGAAAGATGTTATGTTAATCAGATTAGTGTATATTGTGTCCATGGTGACACCTCTGCTGTATGTGAACCGAAGGTGTAATCTACTTTCATATTGGTATTGCGAATGCAACACATACTCCCAATTTTATAGTGGCAATCAAAGTATCCCACAATAAGCCAACCCAAAATATGACCTTTCCACCTACATGATATAATATTTGTAAACAAGTTGTAGTTCTAAGAATAGCCTACAGACTTCTTATCAATATAGAATCGAATTCGGAACACTTGGCAAAATCTTACTCGTAATTTCCGGATAAGCGTGTGCAGGTGTAAGCTTCGTCGGAAGTCGATTCTATATTTCTATACTTTACTCGTACTTAAGATGACGGAACAAAGGAAGGATATAAGAACAATAAATATTAATCCCATTTAAAGACGTACATATAAATATTAAAAGATAATTAACTATGGAAACTTGCAGATATATATTCATTGAACCGAATGGTATCAATTTCCTTATTCGCCGAACTCCACAAATGAAATTAGAGTACCCGAAAGGCCCGACCACAGCTAGAGTTGAAATTCCACAAAGGCCACGATCTCACCGCTTCCATGAACAGTTTCAATTCTAAATTATCACATTGTATTAGTTTTTGAATCGTTAAGCATATGCTAGCCACCTGTTTTAAGTCGCGTAAATTTGTATCGGATGTATGTTGGCATGAACAGGAATCAACATACAAATGATATCACACTTACATATAAATTGTTCTCAAGGTGGAACATCAACCATGTATGAGTATTAAACGTTTACTTATATGACAGTATTGCGTACTACACATACTCCCATCTAACTCGTCGAATCTAAGTTTGCATTCTAAGTATATCCGACAGCTTCTTATAGCTTCGTTTGTCTATTGGTGCTTAACACCACTTTCAACAATATTCCAGCTATATCGTGGCGATAAGTTTAATTAGTGGAGTATCCCGAGAAAACCACGGATCTGTCTCAAGTCACTAACAAACTTTATCACATAACGTTGTATCGAGTACACCTCGCCAAGAACGGGATTCGAACTCACGACTTTAGTGGGGATACGCACTGAATGCATAGGTAATTCTAAATCCAACTACCATACTATCACGGCCATAACGGTCCATATACTTTGTATACAACATAATTATCAAATGAAAATAAAAAAATATGACATAATTGACAAACCGATCAACCATCCATCAACAAATATCATTAAATACAAAAATTAAAAATGCCACGACATACAAACAAAATAATAAAAACGCAGGTATCCTTCTCCGAAGCAATCCCCATCAACTATAAAACACATACACATTACGAAACAA
>MJUT01003378.1:0-34865 GCA_002080005.1 Gigantidas platifrons
TAAACAACAGAAAAGTACTGTGATTGTCTTAGTTATACCGACAACACTTACAATAATCTTAATAAACAACCAAAGGGTACTGTTATTGTCTTATTTATACCGATCACACCAACAATAATCTGAATAAACAACCAAAAGGTACTGTTATTGTCTTAGTTATACCGATCACGCTTACAATAGTCTGAATAAACAACCAAAAGGTACTGTTATTGTGTTAGTTATACCGATCACACCAACAATAATCTGAATAAACAACAAATAGGTACTGTTATTGTCTTTGTAATACCGACCACACTTACAATAGTCTGAATAAACAAACAAAAGGTACTGTTATTGTCTTAGTTATACCGACCACACTTAAATAGTTTGAATAAACAACCAAAATGTAATGTTATTGTATTAGTTATACCGACCACACATAAAATAGTCTGAATAAACAACCAAAAGGTACTGTTATTGTCTTAGTTATACCGATCACGCTTACAATAGTCTGAATAAACAACTAAATGGTACTGTTATTGTCTTAGTTATAACGACCACACCAACAATAATCTGAATAAACAACAAAAAGGTACTGTTATTGTCTTTGTAATACCGACCACACTTACAATAGTCTGAATAAACAACCAAAATGTACTGTTATTATCTTAGTCATAGCGGCCACATCAACAATAATCTTAATAAACAAACAAAAGGTACTGTCATTGTCTTAGTTATACCGACAACACTTACAATAGTCTGAATAAACATCCAAACGATACTGTTATTGTCTTAGTTATACCGACCACACTTAAAATAGTCTGAATAAACAACCAAAATGTACTGTTATTATCTTAGTTATACCGACCACACTTAAAATAGTCTGAATAAACAACCAAAAGGTACTGTTATTGTCTTAGTTATACCAACCACACTTACAATAATCTGAATAAACAACAGAAAAGTACTGTGATTGTCTTAGTTATACCGACCACACTGAAAATAATCTGAATAAACAACCAAAAGGTACTGTTATTGTGTTAGTTATACCGATCACACTTACAATTATCTGAATAAACAAACAAAAGATACTGTTATTGTCTTAGTTATACCGACCACACTTAAATAGTTTGAATAAACAACCAAAGTGTAATGTTATTGTCTTAGTTATACCAACAACACTTACAATAATCTTAATAAACAACCAAAGGGTACTGTTATTGTCTTAGTTATACCGACCACACATAAAATAGTCTGAATAAACAACCAAAAGGTTACTGTTATTGTCTTTGTAATACCGACCACACTTACAATAGTCTGAATAAACAACCAAAAGGTACTGTTATTATCTTAGTCATAGCGGCCACATCAACAATAATCTTAATAAACAAACAAAAGGTACTGTCATTGTCTTAGTTATGCCGACCACACTTACAATAGTCTGAATAAACAACCAAAATGGTACTGTTATTGCCTTAGTTATACCAACCACACTTACAATAATCAGAATAAACAACCAAAAGGTACTGTAATTGTCTTAGTTCTACCGACCAAACCAACAATAATCTAAATAAACAGACAAATGGTACTGTCATTGTCTTAGTTATACCGAACACACTTACAATAGTCTGAATAAACATCCAAACGATACTGTTATTGTCTTAGTTATACCGACCACGCTTACAATAGTCTGAATAAACAACAAAAAGGTACTGTCATTGTCTTTGTTATACCGACCACACTTACAATAGTCTGAATAAACATCCAAACGATACTGTTATTGTCTTAGTTAAACCAACCACACTTACAATAATCTGAATAAACAACCAAGCGGTACTGTTATAGCCTTAGCTATACCGACCACACCAACAATAATCTGAATCAAGAACCAACCGGTACTGCTATTGTATTAGCTATACCGAATACACCAACAGTAATTTGAATAAACAACCAAATGGTACTGTTATTGTTTTAGTTATACCGACCACATTAACAATAGTCTGAATAAACAGACAAACGGTACTGTTATTGTCTTAGTTATACCGACCACACCAACAATAATCTGAATAAACAACAAAAAGGTACTGTTATTGTCTTTGTAATACCGACCACACTTACAATACTCTGAATAAACAACCAAAAGGTACTTTTATTATCTTAGTCATAGCGGCCACATCAACAATAATCTTAATAAACAAACAAATGGTACTGTCATTGTCTTAGTTATACCGACAACACTTACAATAGTCTGAATAAACATCCAAACGATACTGTTATTGTCTTAGTTATACCGACCACACTTACAATAATCTTAATAAACAACCAAAAGATACTATTATTGTCTTAGTTATACCGATCACACCAACAATATTCTGAATAAACAACCAAAAGGTACTGTTATTATCTTAGTCATAGCGGCCACATCAACAATAATCTTAATAAACAAACAAAAGGTACTGTCATTGTCTTAGTTATACCGACAACACTTACAATAGTCTGAATAAACATCCAAACGATACTGTTATTTTCTTAGTTATACCGAACACACTTAAAATAGTCTGAATAAACAACCAAAATGTACTGTTATTATCTTAGTTATACCGACCACACTTAAAATAGTCTGAATAAACAACCAAAAGGTACTGTTATTGTCTTAGTTATACCAACCACACTTACAATAATCTGAATAAACAACAGAAAAGTACTGTGATTGTCTTAGTTATACCGACCACACTGACAATAATCTGAATAAACAACCAAATGGTACTGTTATTGTCTTAGTTATTCCGACCACACCAACAATAATCTTTATAAACAACCAAATGGTAATGTTACTGTCTTAGTTATACCGACCACACTTACAATAGTCTGAATAATCAACCAAAATGTACTGTTATTGCCTTAGTTATACCATCCACACTTACAATACTCTGAATAAACAACCAAAAGGTATTGTTATTGTCTTAATTATACCGAGCACTCTTACAATAGTCTGAATAAACATCCAAACGATACTGTTATTGTCTTAGTTATACCGACCACACTTACAATAATCTGAATAGACAACCAAAAGGTATTGTTATTGTCTTAGTTATACCGATCACACCAACAATATTCTGAATAAACAACCAAAAGGTACTGTTATTTTTTTAGTTATACCGACCACACTTAAAATAGTCTGAATAAACAACCAAAATGTACTGTTATTGTCTTAGTTATACCGACCACACTTAAAATAGTCTGAATAAACAAGCAAATGGTAATGTTATTGTCTTAGTTATACCAACCACACTTACAATAATCTGAATAAACAACAGAAAAGTAGTGTGGCTGTATTAATTATACCGACCACGCTTACAATAGTCTGAATAAGCAACCAAAATGTACTGTTATTGTCTTCGTTATACCGACCACACTTGCACTAATCTGAATAAACAACTAAGAGGTACTGTTATTGTCTTAGCTATACTGACCACACTTACAATAGTCTGAATAAGCAACCAAAATGTACTGTTATTGTCTTAGTGATTCTGATCACACCAACAATAATCTTAATAAACAACCAAAAGGTACTGTTATTATCTTAGTTATAGCGGCCATATCAACAATAATCTTAATAAACAAACAAAAGGTACTGTTATTGTCTTAGTTATACCGACCACACTTACAATAGTCTGAATAAACAACCAAACTGTACTTTTATCGCCTTAGTTATAGCAACCACACTTACAACACTCTGAATAAACAACCAAAATGTACTGTTATTGTCTTAGTTATACCGACCAAACCAACAATAATCTAGATAAACAGACAAATGGTACTGTTATTGTCTTAGTTATACCGACCACTCTTGCAATAGTCTGAATAAACAGCCAAACGATACTTTTATTGTCTTAGTTATACCGACCACACTTACAATAATCTTAATAAACAACCAAAAGGTACTGTTATTATGTTAGTTATACCGACCACACTTACAATTATCTGAGTAAACAACCAAATGGTACTGTTATTGTTTTAGCTATACTGACCACACCTACAATGATCTGAATAAACTACCAAATGGTACTGTTGTTGTCTTAGTTTAACCGACCACACTATAATAAATTGAATAAGCAATTAAAGGGTATTGTCATTGTCTTAGTCATATTGTATTAGTATTTGCATTGTCTAATTGGCATAAATATGTAAATATACAGGATGTGCAATGTTGTCCATGCTTTTCCTTTTTGACTCCTTTGATGATTGTTTGTAATAAAACATATCAAATTTAAGGATCGCGACGAGTGTCTGAATTAACTTTCATCAGGTACGCCTAAAGCCATGCGATTGGAAAACCAAACACTAAAATAAATAGTGTAGTAATGTTGCTATATTTAAAGAGAACCAATATGTAGTAGTGGTGGTAATTGTTCCACTGAAGACCACAACTAGCAAGTTAATCAGAACTATTCATTTACCACTCTGTCGAAATAGGTGGATAGCGCTATGAATAACTTGTTCTACCTCAACCAGAGTTCTCTTTAGAGACAAGATACGTTTATAATTGAGGACCTTACGTATACGCTGTATTTAAAAATGAAGACAAGCTATAAACGAGATCACGTATCTATTTGTCTTAATCTTAAATGTAAATGTGCTTCTTTCTTGTTAGCCCACATTTAAATCTATGTTTATGGAGTGGAATTCATTAAATTTATGTATGTACATGACAAGTCATTAATGTATTATCTATGCATATATTTTAATGTGACATAGTATTTCCTACTTGAGATCATTTATCCTGCAGATTTTAGAAATGATATTCGATATTGCTGTTCCAGTCTATTACTAGATGTATGGGCGGTCGTGGTCATTATCATATAGTAGCTGGATGTATAACTACATTAGCAATCAGTGCCTATCACCACTACCGTTGTGTATTCGAACCCAGATGCTACGACGTGAACGCGATACAACACGAGTTTGGCAGTGCTTTGCAGCAGGTCGGGTTTTTTCTCCGGTTTCCTCCACCAATAAAACTGACCGCCACGATACGACTGAAATATTGGTGAAAGTGTCGTTAAACACCAAAACCCTTATCCTATGTTTAAACTTGATTCACGATTTATAATCTCCTGTAGTATATGTAGTACTCGTATTAAATACTACGTTTAAACATGCAGAAGTGCAACTACTAATTAATGGGAAATCAAGTAATGAGAAGTCAACATGATTATGAATAAAATTAAATGTCAGTTTCGCTTTGATGTATTAAGAATAAGTGGTAATTAATTTTCTTAATCTATATAGAAGCAGAACAAAAACATATTCAGACTAAATTTGGCTTATTTTCAAATAGTTACCCAACTCTGTATTGTTAAGATATCAGGACTGGGTTGCTCAAAACGGTGGTTATTAGTGTTATCCACTGGTTAAATCTATTATCCAATGGATAAATTTTAACCACCAATTAATTTTTTTTCATCAAAAATGCCTTATCCAGTGGATAAAGTTAACCCCTCAAATTTGGACGGATAAATATTTAACCATTGGTTAAATATGGCAAGACGATAGCAAAAAGAAAGAGTGTATCGGCATATTGAGTTGGATTTTGATGATAGAGAATTCCGGAATATATTTAGATTATAGAGACACAGGGCCCGGGTGGCTCCATGAGTTAGGTAGTTTGAATACATAACAACTCATACAAGCCTATCACCAATACAGCGTGAGTTCGCGCCCGGCTTTGTAAATTACAAAAAAAGATGCACTTGACTCGCAGCCGCAAGTAATAAAGTTTACCAGTTACTTGCTCGTGGTCGGTGGTACGTTCTCTCCGGGTACTCCGCCTTCTTCTACCACCAAAACTAGTCGCCATGATATAGCTGAAATATTGTTGAAAATGGCGTTAAACACAAAAAATAAAATAAAATCTATCTATAGAGCCACAATTGTGCAGACCAACGCTTGGGTCTCATGCCATACCAGTAGACATACAATTAAAGCTGGCCCTGAGATATTACCTTGCACCAGGGAGTCTGATGAGAGTAATCGGTGATACAATGGGATATCATATTGCAAGTGTCTCGAGAGCATTAAGAGATGTCTCTAATGCTCTGTGTGATATATCTGGACAATATATCACATGGCCCTCTACAGATTTTCAGAGGAACAGATTTAAAACAGGGTTTTATGACATGGTCCATTTTCCTGGCGTTGTAGGGGCAATTGGCTGCACACATGATAGAAATACAGGCACCACACTTTGACTACGAATACTCCTTTTTTAATAGGAAGGGGTACTATTCTAAAAATGTACAGGGTGAGTTTGATCACACATGTAATTTGTAATCTTAAGTTAGTTAACCCCCTTTTCCGTTCGATACCTATTCCATGAAATATATAGGTCTTCAAATATAAATAACAGGAATGTTAACGTATAAGATAACCCGCAACCAACTCCACTTTTTTGTGTTCCTGTCGTTTAAATAATGTGATGTTATTTTCGGATTCCACTTGTATTAGAAAATACATTGTAAATTGGATTTTAAAGCAAATTAAAGTGTAAATCACCAGAAAATGAAAACTAGCCGAAACAAGATTATGCCTAGAAATTGCCACGCCTTCTGGTTAAAAATTATCAAAATCAGTTTAAAAACGCCTTCAATTTGTTTTCTTTGAAACCATGTACCCTATATAGACGGACCGACAGTAACAAATATCTTAAAATAATAGTTCTTGTTAACTATGCACTTTGTTATTGGTCTACATATAATGCTAAGAAATGGCAATCCGCAGCTACATATAGACTTCAAAAACCAATAAAGAGGGATCAACAAATATCCTTAAAGTAGTGAATCTGTATCCCGTATTTGCAAATTTTGAAAGGGTGTATACAGTTGGCTAGAAAGGGATGCAACATGCATCCATTATTTTGTTTTATAAAAGTACCTGTGTTTTTTGAATAATGAAGAATGAAAATTGATGGTATATCCATGACTGACATATTCATTTCTTGGAAAGTACAGGGAACATGTAAAAAGACTATCCCTTTCAGGGGCGGATGCAGGGGGGGGGGGGACGCATCCGGTGCTCGCCCCACCCTAAAATTTGACAAAATATGATTTTGTTTGGCGTAAAATCGTGATTTTTCACTCGAAATAGCCCAAAATTCTTGCGCCTCCCTCCGCTCGGCGCGATTTTTTTTAAGCGCGCCACCTAACTTGAAATCCTGGATCCGCCCTGCCTTCCCTATTCTGATATGTCTTTAGTGCATCGGTGTGAAGCTCTATGGTTTTTTGTGTCACTTTACTTGGCTCTGGCAAGGCTGGACATTCTACTGTCTGATTGAGGTTCATACTATTTACTTCAGCCTCCATCTTTGCCGTATAACATACTTTTCCTCACTTTTCCTTGGTTTGCTCTACCGATCTTTTCTTTTGCCCACCCGCCCTTGCATTCATAGTCTGTGATCTCTTTCCACACTTTTGCCTTCTCTGCATTTGTTATAACACTCGTTTGTTTTGACCTAATTATGGTTATGTGTTCTCCACAAGCTCTCATAAGGGACGGACCATTTAACTTTAAAAGGGGGTGGGGATGATGTTATGGATTATTTCTAAAAAAAATATGCTGATTCCCAATGTTGCTGAAAAAATATTCTGATTTTGGTGGAGGAAAAAAAATTATCTGATTCAGAGTCTTTGACATATAACCTAATGTTAAATTCTAGAAAAACAATTTAGCGCTTTGCGCGACAAAAAAAAATATTCTACCTCTTGTGTTGTCCGAAAACAAATTTCTGAACGAAACAAAAAACCATGCCCCCACCCCCCTCCCCCTGCAAGTTAAATGGTCGGTCCCTAAGCAAACCAAGTCAGCCTGGGAGAAATTTTCACTTCTCCGTCTTTTTTGTTGTTGTTGAGCAAATGATTTCTGACATTGTTTTACAAAGAATACTATGGAATTATGGGATACTATCCACTGGTTAAGCTACTTAATCACTGGTTGAGCAACGTAAAATTGTCCACCGGATACGGTACCACTGGTTAGTAATTTTATCCATTGGTTAGCCTAACCAATGTATAAAATTAACCAGTGTTTTGAGCAACCCAGTCCATGACTATTCATGATATTTTCTTCGAATGCATCATTTATATTTTGGTCTGATGAGATGCTAATACGTACCGTTTATAAGTTTAGTTCAAATGTATACCTCTCACAAAATATGAGCTGTAGTAACATCTATAGGATAAATCTACATTGTATAATAAATGTTCGAGACATTGATATTATTATTAATATCATTATTAGAACATTGATATTGTATTGAAACATATAATTTCTGTTTCAGAACAGAAGAAGTTAAAGAAGAAGGAAGAAATTTATGACAATATGAAAATTTAGATATATATCAGTTGTTATTATTTATTCATTGCATATTTTGTTGTTAATGTAATGTACTAAAATGAAGATACTTATTTGTGATTTTACAGAAGCAAACTATTAATTCATCAAAAGTAAATAAGATTGAATTATTTATATGGTATTTATTATATTACTGTATATTCAAATGTTATAACATATTTGATAATATTAATCATTTATTCACAAAAAAGGTTGTCAAAGTTTAGTTAAAATTTGGAAAACACCTGGGTGAATAGATATTTATCCGGTTTATCGAACATTAATGTTTTTTCTTTAACATTTGATACAAATAATACAATATATAACTGTTTTACAGTTTCTCTTTCCTTGTATTTAATATGTAGTTTCGTTTCGTTTTCTTTACTGTTGTCGGAATACGCGCTATGTTTGCCACGTTGTTTACATCCACACATATAGATTTTAAAAACACAATACAGAATGTATTTCTTATTTATTTTCTCTTTTAACACAAAAGCATTGTTTCTGGTTAGTTCTTATGTACTATCAACCATTAATTCCTCATTGTAACTTCCTTTGATGCCAACTTTGAAATCCATGACTTCACAAAGAGAGATCAAGGATTTGGGTAATCGAAATGTAATCACCTTCTGGATTGAGAATGGCGATCAGGACTGCGGGTTGGAATTGTCATATTCCTGACTTGATCAACAATCCAACAAATCATCGCCTAACGTTTTAACATTTCTACATTAAAATTATACTAGCATTTTATGAATGGTGACGTTTTTATTCCTTCAACAAAAACAACTTCCTTATGGTGCCATTCTGAAAGTCTTGATCTGTCACACACCTTTTCTAATAAATTCGTCTTACCTATGATCCACTTGTGTTATTGTTTTGATTGTCTTTTATTTTAAATTGTTAAGAAACTTAGGCATACTTTCGTGTATATCCCTCTTTACAGTTCCTGCTTCGTAAAGGATAAACAGAATATTTTCATCAAAGAGAACGCAGGTTTTCCGGAAGAGTAAGTAGTATCTGCATCACTAGTTAGTGTTTGCGGGAGGGGAGACGGTGGTTAATGGAAAAGGGAAGATTGTAAGAAAGAGGATGGGAGGAAGTGGAATACAGGGGTTGGGATGTGGTAAAGAATATTCCCTATCAACACCTTAATGAAAGATAATTTGACGCCTTTTTGTCATAAAATTAGACAAACTTTTGTAACTTTAACATTTCAGTATAAAGACAATGTTCATACAATGTCAACAAATACACAATTAAGTGATGTTTCCGATGAACAGAAACATGAAAAAAAAATATTCTGTCATTCTCTATCTGTTACTCAAGCTCATACAAACAAATTTTATGGAGAGTTTGAATATATTAAAGGGGTAATCATAATCCGTATATCGAAGAACAGACAACACAATGGTCAAACAACGAGCTACAAAACATACACATAAAACTAAAGATCAAGTAACACGAACCCAACTAAAATCCGAAGTTGAACTCAGGTGCTTCGGAAGGGTAGAAGTTCCGACAATGTGCTCATCTTGTATACAGATACGTTTCTTGATAAAGCAATAGATGCGTAACAGTAGCTCGTATGCTATTTTGTTTTCATTTTCTTTGTTTGTAAACAAAGGTCGGGCCTTTCGGGTAGAATAATCTCGCTTGTGGAGTTCATCGAATAAGGGCATGGTTACTTATGAAGATGAATATACATTTATTTAATATTTTGTACGTTTTCAGTTGAAATTTAAGAAAGAGGCTCGTGTGATACAAGGTGTCTGAAAAAGATATTAAATCGCCACACCGGCGTAAAAGAATGGTGCGACGTTGCACGAGCTCTTCTCTGCTATAAATACTTTGTCATGGCGTCATATCATTGGGTCAATGTAAGCAACGTAAACAGAGCGACGATCGTTTGATGTTCATTCATTCATCTTATGTATCCAGTCACGGTCTTATTCTCAATTCCAATTACATAGTTTCAATATTTCCGGCAACCACACGGTCCACATTTAAAAAAATAAAGTGTTGTCACACGATTGTAGTGACACTGAAAGTGATCCAACAGTGACGTGACTTTGGTGAATGAATGGCAACACGTAACGTGGCGTCTTGCACAAGATTGAGCCCCCCTCCGAGTATTGTAGAAACTTGTTGATTTCGACCCTATTATTTGTTTAAATTTTGTTTTAGTGACATGTTAGATAAACTGATTACATACATAGTGGCATGGGTTGGTACCAGACTTTATACTAGGTCTTGCCTGTTGTGTGAACTAACCGTATCGCGACTCATAGTGACACTTGTTCACACACTAGGCTAGACCTGATACAAAGTCTTGTACCATTACACTATATATGTAATCTGTATGTATCACATATATCATTTCTTCTGGTAACATTATTACAAGGGAATATTAAAAACAAATGTGTAGCCTTGGATTTATCTAACTAGAAGTTTTGGTCCATCTGTACATATTTTAACAGATTCAATATCTAGCTTACATTAATACAGACCATTAATATCTTTATTGATTTATTAAAAGTTTTCGTGGTGTGAAATTATTCACCTGTAATATCCAAGAGTTCATCGACGTCCCACACACTTGTAATGTTGTCATCTTTATCAGACACATCCACTTCGTTTGCTAAGCCAACACTGGCGGATATTAAACATAAATAAGGGGAAATAACACATCAGAGATGCTTGGCGCAAAATTAACAACGAATAACAACAACAACAACAAAAAAAACAAAACAAAAAAACAAACAAACAAACTAAAAAAAAAAACCCAAAAAACCAAACAAACACAACAATGAAAACTATTGTTCTAACTTGTTTTGCTATGTTCTATATATTTAAATGGGTGTGTTGAAGCATCAATTATTTTGTCCAGTTATCTACATTCAATCAGTTATTAGTAAAATTGGTATATAAACCCACATTTGTTAAAAATACAAAACTAACTGAAAGTTTGATAAAAACGGTTTCTACAGAAAAAAAGTAGTGAAAAGGGTGAAATTTTGGCATCAAAGAAAACCTTTTGCCCATGGCTACTACATATAAAAGGTGGAACAACTAAAGTTTAAACCATACGGTGTGGTTTAAATGTTTTAGCTCCAAAAACTACATCTATACAATCTCAATAAGCAGAGACATTTGATAATTTTTCATTGGCCAATGTTTAATTTGACAACATAATTAAATATTTTCCAAATAATCAGAATTGTATATTTAATCAACACGTGATTATTTTGGTATGGAACCAAAACCGATGAATATGTAACAAGATCATGACAAAAACGAGAACAGAGACAGACATCACTTTACATTCCATAACCAGCATTAAAACGTGAACAAAATATGTGAACCTCTATAATACAACTTAACCTGTGAGTGATTACTGCTACACTTAAGTCAAGATAATATTTGTATGCAATCAATATCAGCCGCTCAGTTAATCTTCAAATTAAACCTGCTGTTGTGGAAACACTAAACTAATTGAATACATCAAATTTTGGAACAGTTCTTTATTTCTTTGTGACCCTTCATAATATTTCAATGTAAGTATGCTGGAAATAAAAGCGAGTTCTCATTTTATTTCATAGAAAGGACATATATAAATGTATTAATTATTAATAAAAAGTCGATATTAATACTATTTGTGTGTATTTTGCTACCTGTCAAATTACATAGTAATACGCCAACAATGATAAATGTCATTAATAGTGATATTTTTTTAATAAAAAATAAATAATTGACGCCAAATAATGTTAAGCATTTTGTTTGGTCGAATCGTGATGGATATCGAATAAACGAGGTCATCTAGGACTTTTACATGTCCAAAACGAGCCTCTGATTGGTATCATAATGTTTGTCTAAATCCAATAATTGTATTGGTTGTTTAATGTGAATAATTGTTCATGCTTTAAGCCCATGTCATTCCCGCATTGGCTTCCGAAAAAATTGTCAGACCCAAATTCTGATTTATTTGATAATGAAGAATATAACATTCAAAAAGAAATAGAACAATTGTCATCAAGTGTATCAATAAAGGCTGTCGAACGAGATCATGAATTGCGGGAACTGTATTATAACAGGGTTCTATTCCGAAAAAAACCGTGCAAAATGAAGTTCACCATGCGGGTGCACCGCCTGTCAAGGAGCCAAATGCAACGTCTTCCAAGGAGTCAAGTGCGCCGCCGTTAAAGAAATTAATTGGACAAACGGAAGGAGAAAAGACAAGTGACAGAGAGAAAAGCAAGAAGGTTGGAAAGAACGTATTAAAAACAGGCCAAAGAAATGTGAGCATGATTTAGATGATTTGAGAAAAAATAAGGAAATAAATCAAATAGTAGAAAAACAGCTACGTTATGTGCTAAAAAGTAAAACAAATCCAATTTCAAAATATAAATCTAAAAAAAAAAACGCAGATTTAAAGCAACTTCAGATTTTAGTTCGCAGTCTAGTAGTGAAAGTTCTTCAGATTCTAATTTGTCAGTTGAATAAATAAGTGTTAAGAAGAAAAAGAAAAAGAAAAAAATGCGAAAGTCATTATCTGCCAGTGATACTAGTAGCTTATGTAATTCAGTGTCATCTAAGCTTTCAAAACGTAAGTACCTTAATAAATGTAAATCTAAAAAATACGTTTATCAGAAACTGACTCAGAATTAACCAGTAGTGTCTCGGATAGTGACACGGATTCTTCATCTTCCGTTGACGAGAAAAAAACAATAATTTAAAAATCAAACAAGAAAAACTCCGGCATGGTAGCGACGGCTACCGACCATGTGGTGAATCCACAAATTTGGCTACAAGCGAAATTACAATACGAGTATGTTAGCAATGGAGTTAAATTTCAGGAGTAAGATTTCACGTTATTTATCGCTGGAGAATTGGAAATTATTTCTTAAAAAAAAATAGGAGACAAAGAAAAGAAAGCTAGATTGGCTGTTCTAAAAAATTGTATTACAGTTCAATATGTAATTGGAAAGCATTATTATAATTTTATGCCGCATTTGTAAGGCAGATTTATTCTGGTCAACGTTCGTGGTAGGATAGTTCAGTTGATCTTGAAGTTCCTATTTTGTCAACACATGTCAAGCAGGATTTCAAAAAACCTAATAACACGTTTAAAAAGGATAATACATATCCTACAGTTTGGTATTGTTTCTTATATCAAAAGAACAAATGTTCTATGAATTCCCCTCATTCAGCAATTATTAGAGGTGTAAACAGAGAAGTTCGACATTTGTGTGCTACTTGTTATAAAGTAGACAAAATTCAAAGGGTTCAGCTTGCCCACATGTTACGGAGTGACTAAGCATGGATAAGTTATATACTGAAGGGAAAAAGAAACGCAGGGTCAACATTTTAGGTGATTTAATATTATTTATTCGAATGTTTTTTTTCAATATTAATATATAAGGATAAAAACACAAATTTAATCAACAAGTTTTTAAAATTTCATTATATTTTTATCAACAATTCATGAGTAATTAACCAATTCAACAGTACCCCCAATATGTTAAAGTGAAATCGATTACCTCATCAAATATCTCGTATGCCCCCCTCGTGCAACTGTTACAGCCCTGATTCTCCTGTGCATGGAGTTCATCAGAGCATTTATCCTTCCCACTCTTCCAACAAGGCATCCCTTAATTGGTCGAGAGTAGCGGGGGCATTCCTCTCCTGTCCAGTTCGTCCCACATATGTTCGATTGGGGACAAATCTGGACTGTACGAAGGCCAATCGAGTGGGTTAATGTTATGATTGGCGAGAAAATCTTGACAATTTCTGGCTGCATGGGGCCGGGCGTTATCCTGCTGGAAAATTAGGTGATGCTGTTGCAGAAATGGAACTGCAACCGGCCGGAGGACTTCATGCCTATATCTTACGCCTGTTAAATTACTGGCTATCACAATCAACGGCGACTTTAACCCGTGAGATATCCCTCCCCAGACCATAAGCGAGCCACCCCAAAGCTCTCAAGAACGCAAGCGTCGGCTAAGCGTTCCCCACCACGTCGGTATACACTACGTCGACCGTCCGGATGAAAAAGAGTGAACCGCGACTCATCTGTGAAAAAGACCCATCTCCATTGCCTCATTGGAAATTGCTTGGGACCATGTGCCGCCACCAAAGCCATACGACGCGCGCGACGTGCACCAATGAGAGGAAAACCAATGTAAGGTCAACGAGCACGCAGACCAAACTCGCGCAATCGGTTTCTCACAATTTTTGGGTGAATATGGCCATTATGATTGCCTACCGTAGTTAAAGCGATTTCAGTGGCAGTAACTTGGCGATTACGCAGGTGGGCAAGACGAAGACCCCTGGCATGACGTGGCGTCACTACGCGCGGACGTCCCCTCCAGTATCTCTCAGACGACGGACAAGACACTCAATGGTAGTAACATGCACACCAAATTGCAAAGCAACTTGTTGTTGCCTTTGATCTTGCATTAGCAATGTAATAGCCTTACCTCTCTCAACTTCCGTCAGCCGTGGCATGATTACAAGCGATTCAAATTAACTTTGAACAGAGGAAAGCGATGTGCATACCTCAAGAGTATAAAGTGGTATGACACGATGTGTTGACGAACTTGCTATCATTATTCTGCACGTGTTATTTGCACTTTAACACTTTCTGTATGTCACATGATACCTTTCACGGTTGAGTAACTTTAAACAGCGATTTTAGTGCACACTGACCAAGCCACTCGTCTGCACAGTTTTCGTAATTTTACGCCACGCAGTTAAACAATAGGAGCATATTATGTTACCCTGCGTTTCTTTTTCCCTTCAGTATATATTAGTTCAGTGTAGCAAATAAAATACACCAATAACTGTAATACTAATATTTGCAAAGATTGTGCTTTGGAATTTTCAGATTTGGAAAGGTATGTTTCATTACATAAGATCATTAGATTATCAGGGAAGTATAATTTAGAAATTTGTAGTTTCATAAGGAAATGTTTACATTATTATCATGATTTACTAGAATATGTGTAGCATGTAGGTCATTTGGGTACGCCCGTTAGATCGTCGACGGTGAGGAACCTACAATTTCTCCACAGATATACATACTTACTTAAAATCCTATCATGCAGTCGTTGGACCGTACACAGCTAACCCTTTTATTGAAGGTATGGCGGTTTCTCCTTTAGATTCAGTTCCTAAAAAGGATTCGTTAGAACCTAGGGTCATTGTTGACTTAGATTTTCCTGAAGGTTTGGCAGTTAACGATGGAATATCTAGAGACTTGTATTTGGGTGAAAAAGTGTCGGTACATTATCCTACTGTAGATGATGTTAATACAAAAGAAAGGTAGAAATTGTAAGATATTCAAAAGAGATTTATTACGGTTTTCCTAGTTTTCCGGTTGTTGACTGATTTTGTCTGTTTATTGATTTATGAGTTTTGACTTTCCCTTTATAAGATTGTTCGGTGTTCCGTAATTTTGTTATTACCCTTATTTACGACGAACTTATCGTCAGTTGGTCATCGATCCAGGCGACATACATTTAATGGGTTATAATTAGAAAAGTAATATTTATTTTGATAGGTGTTGATTATAGGACTTCGATCTGCAGCATATATTTGTATGCGGACTACTTTTGCAATTCGTTTTATCTGTCAAAAAGATAGTATTCAAATTTTAAATTATTTAGATGATTTGACTGGTTGCGAAGAAGAACGTTACAGCAATTTTGCATTTTACTTTCTTGAAAAAATTATTGTAGGACTGTGGTATGAGGAGTCGGTTGATAAATCGTGCCCCCCGAGCACAATAATGATATTCATTGGAATATTGTTAGATACACAAAATTTTACTATTGCTATTGACAAAAACAGGCCTACATAAGTTCGTTTCCTTATGGAGTGTTGGATGCACAAGATGATGGCTTCAAAAAAAGAATTGCATTCCTTGTTAGGGAAACTGAACTTTGTTGCTCAATGTGTACAACCGGGTAGAATTTTTATTTCTCGGTTATTGAATTGGCTTAGAGAGATATCGGATAAATGTTCGTTTTGCATTCCTCTAGATCTGAAGCTAGATTTGTTGTGGTGGAATAAATGTTGCCATTGTATAACCGGGTTTCGATAATGTTGTCCGAGGAATTTTCAAGTCCAGATGAAATATTATCAGTAAATGCATGTTTGCTAGGATGTGGAGAGTGGATGAATGGCAGATATTTCCACTCCTCTTTTCCCAACTTTTTATTGAACTATAATTTTAATATCAATTTATGTGAAATGTTGACAATAGCAGTGGTCTTGAAGTTGTGGGGTCATATGCTTGTTAATAAAAAAAGCTGTAATAAACTGTGATAATATAGTATCAGTTAGGGTGTTGAACACTAGAGCATCTAGGAATTATTTTTTACAAAGTTGTTTAAGGGAAATATGCTATATTGCCGCATTAGATAACTTCAATATCAAAAGTCAACATATTTCATTCTGCGATAATAGAATCGCAGACACGTTGTCCCGACAGCAACTTTAATAACATATTATATCATATATTTAGATTAAATTACAGGTGTTTTGCATATGCATTATCAATGATTGTCCCAAGCCTATATCGTTTATACCCTATATCGCATTCCCTATATCGCATACCCTATATCGTATATACAGAATATTAGGCATTTTGTTTTTAGGACTGACTTTATCACGGGGTATATCAGGTGAGCCGGAACGGCGAGCCTGATAAACCCTTGTGATAAAGTCAGTCCCAAAAACAAAATGTCTAATATTCTGTTTATCGGTAATTTTTAATTAACTTTCAAAAAAATAATCAAATGAATTCTTTAAAACGATATTTTGATGGGATTATTTTTTTGCGGATGTATCTTGTTTTCTAAATGTGATTCGGTTCTGGCGCGCGAGGTTCATTTAAAAACTAGTTAACGAGGCGGCAAGATGTGTTTTTTTTAACTATTTGACGTGTGTTATACATTATGATGGTTTTGTTGGATTGAAGTGTGTTTTGGAAATTATCATGTTCGAATATGCTACCGGTAAGTAATTTTTGTCATAAAAACTTGTGCTAAAACCGTATCGAATACGTTTCACTGAAATATTCTGAATGTAGGTCAAATCAATAAACATCCATAATAATCCCACTCGGAAGTCATTTAGATTTTATGTTATTAATTTTAGAAAGTTAATTACAGACACCGACACAAAGTCTGTCTTTTTACTAAGAATAGCAGATATGCATGTATAAATATAGACGAATTTAGATGTATCGACGATATGATTGCGGGGGTGGGGGGTTATGAAATTATGTACAACAAATGTATATATTTGTATATCCAGAATACAGAAGTTTTAGTTGAGTCTCCCTCTTACTTATCAGTGCTATGTTGTATTAAATTTTAGCTCTTTTCTGTAATTGGGTTGATTTCAATTTTAAATCATCATTAGCTATTGCAGTGTTTTTATATAACAAACAAACAAACAAAACAATATGTATCGTATAAGCCTAAGGATGTTCAATCTTTACAAAGTAGTTATTTCTTGGTTTTGAGGGATGTTGATTATTCAAATAATATGGCCAAACGTTAAATGTTTTGTTTAAGATAGTAACGAAAATGACGTTGACCTTTTCCCGTATTATTGATTTTGATGACGCAACCAATTTTGTTTTTTAAATAAGTATATTCATGCGCGGTAGTTAACGCATGCCTAATTGTGGACTGACCTAATAATTTTGATATCACGTCCAGTACGTTGAGATAAGCTTTATCAATCGACACACTTCAAAGGAAAACTACACAAATTGCCGATAAACCCAAAAAAATTCAAAATTTCCTAAAATTACATAAAATTTAAAAAATTGCATCAAATATTTTGAAAAATTTTAAAATTTTAAAAATCTCTAAATTTAAAAAAAAAATTAATTTTAGAAATTTTCCAAAATTTCATAAAATTTCAAAATTTTTCAAAATTTGTTCAAAATTTTCAAAATTTCAAATTCTCAACAAAATTCAATATTTTCATAAAATTTCAAAATTTCATAAAATTCAAAATTTTTCAAAAAAATTAAAAATTCAAAAAGATTAAAAATTTTCAAAAAAATACATGTATTATCAAAGGCATGGTTGAAATATATGATATAATAAACATTACATGTCAAAATATGTATCACGTGCCGTATCAACCCTCGACCTATATCACCCGGTGGCCCTAGGGGTGATATAGGGGTCTCGGGTTGATACGGTATCTATTGGCAAGCATATATATTTAAAGTCCCAATAGCTATATATTTGACTAAAAATAGAAACCCGATTGTTTAATGATAAAATCCTTTAAACTTGTTTAGAACATTTAAAAAACGCAACACAATTAGTCTTTCAGTTCGTAATACTATGTAATGACGGGGAAAACAAACAGGGCTAATTTTATCCTGTCATGAAAAGAATACAACAATTCTAATATGAA
This sequence comes from Gigantidas platifrons, assembly GCA_002080005.1. Classification (NCBI taxonomy): domain Eukaryota; kingdom Metazoa; phylum Mollusca; class Bivalvia; order Mytilida; family Modiolidae; genus Gigantidas; species Gigantidas platifrons. The sequence goes on from MJUT01003378.1 coordinate 18,814, forward strand.
ACTTTTCCGTATTCAAGCGACCTTTTATGAACTTTAACGCTACGCATGTGTATTGAGATTGTTGTCGATGAAAGAAACATGTGGGAATCTAGTTCAAAGCGTGGTCCTGAAGATTTACAGCTTCAAAGTTCAGAAAGTAAACACCGGAAAGGAGAATCGAATGCTTAATCGAGTTATCTGGAGACCAGTGTGATTGTTGGTATGAGCTCAGATCAGTTCTACGAGTGAAATCCAACGCTGAAGTCGCGAAAATTATTTTGGACTGGTAAGTGCAATGTTTACATTTTAACGATGAAAATAAATCATAAATTGTCACTGATATAGAAGCTATGAATTTATTCCGTAGGTGAATACATCGAAGGAATATATATTAATGTATTGTATCAACTATATCTTAAATGTATGTTATTTACTTCGAAATAGGTGATAAAACATGTCAATTATCAACGGTAAAATCGAGACGAAAATATTGAGGCCAGCCAAGGGGAGTTTTCAAAAATACAACGTAGCTCTTTTAAATCGGCGTCATAGATTCCAAAAAATGTTCTTTAGTGTATTGTGTCAAATTGTGCTTTAATTCTGAAGTAGTATTTTAATTAAGAAAATATTCTAACAACCTTTGTGGGGAACATTGTGTGTGTGTGTGGGGGGGGGAGGTATTGTTATGAATATGGTAAGTACCAAAACCAAATTAGTGTAAAATATAGTATTTGCTCTACAATCAAGACATCCCGGAAATGGGACCTTCTGCCCCTGACTGTACTAGTAGTCACACTGTCACAGATCTTCATTATTTTTTGTCATTTTACAATATTGTCAATTTCAGATATGATGAGAAAATGCAGGTGACACAAACAGCAAAACAACTTAAATTACAAGATGAAAGTGTGTTTGCCACAAGTGTGCCATTGTCTGATAATACAGCATGTGCTGCATTTACATCCACTCCAGAACTTGCCCACCAGAAGCCCAACATTACTCTAGTCTCTAGTAGACTCTGTTTATCACCCATTGCATACTAACAGTGTTTCTGGGATTGGTAAAATGTAAGCTTAATAAAACAACATAGTAGTGAAAGTATATAGTAAATTTCATTGCTGTTTATGGTATTTTAAACAATTTATGTCACCTTCATACAGCTAGAATCAAAACATTTGAAAAATTGAAAACCAAAAGCTGTTGAAAGACTGAGACTCAGAGAGAACAATAATGGCAAATTTAGCTAAGTGCAGTGGTTTGCTCGTGGGAGATACTTTCAAAATTATATTACTGGTAATAAAATATGGTATAAATCAATAGAATCTTGTTGTGTAAATCTATATATCTACTTTTTCATATATGCACTTTAGTTGTGACAAATCTGACAATATTTCATTACATTGAATACAATAATGATTTACTCAAGTAAAATGCAAATATTGCGATTTTGATTTTGATTTTTGGTATTTAAACACCACTTTCAAACAATAATTCAGAACTGACTATGGGCAAGCAGCTGGTAAACTGTATCATTCACAAGTAGTTGCAAATCAAATGCACCCTTTTTTGTAATTTACAAAGCCGGGCTATTGTGTAACAGCTACACATGTCAGTTTTATATTTTTTTCTGTTTTAGGACAGAAGTTGCAATGTCAGGCACAGCAGATATTGCTGTCAACAAATATTCCACCAAAAAAGCATTTGGCAAATCCAGCAGTTTTATTTATCCATTTGAGTGAGTATTCTTGACAATTTGACACACATACAACAACAAAACTCACAAATATAAATACTTGTGTTCAGATTTTCTGGGAAAAAAAAGATATTGAGTTAAATGTCTAATACAATGTAATATAAGATATAAGGGAAAAAATAAATGGCGAAATTAGTACATTTGTAATAACATCGAGGGGCCCGGGTGGCTCAATGGGTTAGGTCATTGGAAGCCTATCACCAATACGGCATGGGATCAAGCCCAGCTTTGTAAATTACAAATACACCACTCGACTGGGGATCAAGCTTCATAAAATGGAGTTAATTTAAATCACTTTTTATTATCTTTTAAACTATAAATGAAAAAATATTTGGTTACATCTTTGTACGTCAGTCCGTCCAACTGAAACGAAGCGGCCATGGTGGCTCAATGAGTTAGGTCGTTGGATCTAACAAATCATACAAGCTTATCAACAATACAGCGTGGGTTCGCGCCCGGCTTTGTAAATTACAAACAAGGGTGCACTCGATTCGGCAGTCGCATGTGATAAAGTTTACCAGTTGCTTGCCCATGGTCGGTGGCTCTCCCCGGGTACTCCGGCTTCCTCCACCACTAAAACTGGTCGCCACGATATAGCTGTAATATTGTTGAAAGTGGCGTTAAAACACCAAAAATCAAATCAAATCATTAATAATATCTAAAGAAAATAAAACAACCACATAATTTGACAAAAACACAACAATCTCAACTGTTCCCCTTTTCAGCACACCAAAATTTACAAATATCTCTACAAAAAAATGAGAAAATAGGGGCAGTAGGTCTTAATTTCATACTTAATATGCAGTATCTATATTTCAGGACTTGTTACAGTCAAAAAAAGGTCTAGATGGTCAGCCAATGAAGTAAAAATTCTATGGAAAGTCCGCTATAAAGATTGGTCATTATTACTTAAAACATGGTGCTCTGTGTTTGCCTAATCAGCATTTATAATGATGGGAGACAATAAACCAGTTAGAAGATGTTATATTTAAACTTGCTTATATTTGTGTGGTTGATACTCTGCTGTTGAATACACTTGTAATGATATTGTAAGCATTGTAGACATAATTGTATTCATTAAAATTATTTAAAATGTTTTGTAGGAGTTTATGTTATTTGCATTTATTATTTTTTTTTATTAAAATTTGTACCTTTTTGTTTTTTTTGGTATAATGATTTTCCTTTCTCTCAATATTTCCATTAATATGGTTGCTGTGATTAGAAACCCTACATTTATTGAATGATGTTTGAGGGATTGGGTCATGGTATTTAATGTCACTTTTAACAATATTTCAGCTATATCGTGGTTGTCAGTTTTATTGTTAAAGAAAACCAGAGTACATGGAGAAAACCACACACCTGCCACATGTCACTGATAAACTTAATCACAAAATGTTGTATCGAGTACACATAAGCCTGTGTGGGATTCAAACTTACTACTTCAGTGGTGATATGCACTGATTGCATAGGTAGTTGCAAATCCAACTACCATATGATCATGACCACAACTGCCCCTGAATAATGTTTGATTTTTAGAAAACAATTTAATTAAAAACCAAGTTAAAGTTTGTTTTGTTTTCTCAATATAGACCATGTAACAAGATTATTTGCAACCAGAATCAATCTTTTCACATCAATAATGTTGCATCATACTGTTGTTGACCACAGTACTTGCCTTCACTGCAAAACAGGTGTACAAAATTATAAACAAAGTATGTAAATAAATTTGGCACAGAAAACTGTATTTTAGATTATCTATCCGAGTCTTCAAGACATGATGCCGACATACTGTCCAAGTGGGTCTAGATATTTTTGCCTTATCCGCCATACACAACAACTTGGAATAACACGCCTGTTTCCTGCTCCCAGATAGTCATGTTGCCACAAAATGTACTGTCTGTACACAGTGTGTCTTCTGCCTCTGTTGTTATCTTGATCTGGAGGTTGTGCAGAACATCATCTCTATGGCGAGCAGCAACCTCCAAAACAAGTTCATCCAAATCTATGGCACAGAAATCCCGAAAAGAAAGGAATATAGATGAGAAACAATCTACATGTATATAGTTTTCCCTTATAATACATCACTTCATTCAGATACATTTTTTGTAAGTTAGTTTGAAAAAGATTATAATGGTTCTACATGAATACTTTCCCAGTTATGCTTTATTTAAGGAGTCATCCAACAGTTTGTCATGAGATGTGGGTTTTTGCTTGTTGAGGGTTGTATGGTAACTTGAATGGCACCTCTCACTTTCCTCTACCCCAACCTCTGCCTTGTCTTCTGCCTGCTCCTTGCAAGAACTCTCATCATTAGGAAAAATTATTTCGCTGGTAGTTGATCTGAATTCTAAAATAAATAGATTTTTTTATCATCTTGTATAAATAAATCTTTAATTCAATCTTATTTGGCAACCAATAAAATGAGGACCAAGCAAAATAGACATCTGTCAAGAGTATTGGAAAATAAAAAAAAAACATATACAATCAACCAAAACCATATTTTTACCAAGAAAAATGTGAATTAATTTCTGGATAGATTTTAACAAATTTTACAAAAAAAACTTTTGAATTGTCCATATTTTGATTGTTTATTTGCTCATTATGTTTATATGAGTGGTTTTTGTTGATAACATAATTTGTCCATGATTCAGATTTTTAGGAATTATTTTTAACATAAATGTATAGGAAAATAAAAGTCATATAAAATCCTAAAATATTTAATTTGCGAACATTATTTACTGAATAATGCGGAATCATTCAGAATTTTTTTACGAATACAGAATACAACATATTTATTGTTCATCTGGTTCATTTTTTGTATTTCCCTTATCGCACTTCAATTTTGTCAAAATACGTTTTTTAAGGGTGTAGACCTGGTGTATGGGAGATAACTCTATTTTCAGTGTCTTCTCAAATATATGATCATCTGTGCGTTTGAAAATTCCACCTCAATTCCAAGCTTCTTGGTGATAAATATTGCTTACATTGGATTTGGCCATTTCAAAAATATGACTCCTTTTCCTTTTACCTTTCAATAGTTGTGCTCCTTGTATTTTAATATCTTATTGCTGCTTATGCCAGTGTCAGGCAGTGTGTTATTATTATATGCCCACAAAATATCATTGAAATACCTCTTTCCATAAAAAAGGTTCATCGAAATATGTTGGCAAAAATGTAACACAATTTGTGTGACAACCTTTTTCTATTGAATTTCAAGGGTTTGTATGAAAACAAAAAAAATAAATATATTCATGAGAATCTTAGATATTATGAACCTATAGTGCAAATTATACGGTAGTAAACAATAGAAAGCTATGTTTGGGAAAAAAATTGTAATATTATCTGATCCCCTCTTATACCGGCGTCCCCTTCTTCTAAGACAAATAAAGAATAATCAGAATCAAACGAATACAACTGGAGGACAGAATTTAAAGGAATTTAACAATACAACTGGGTGGCTGTCTGTGTTTGCTTGTTTTTTTATAATGAATTAATCAAGCATAGTCATCCTCAAACCACCCCTGCCCTCCCCAGCCGACCTGAAAATAAAAAAGACAAATGCAGTCATTTGGTAATTTGGACATCCACTGTGTCAATTATAAGAATTCAAAAGTTTTTTGTTATTGGTAACTTGTTATTTTTTATCTCACAAACAAAGAAACTAGCAAAAGATGGGTGTGTGGTAACTTTCCTCGACAATTTCATTATTTTTTCTGGCTGCCATGAAAAACATAAATTTAAATATTTTAAACATTAAATTTAAATATTTTAAAAATTGGACGGTAAAAGTTTGTATAATTTTGTGCAATGATGTCTATATGTCTATTCTTTAGTGTAGCATTTTTTGGTGGAAATTAATTGACACAAATTTTTTTAATCCGATTTTTAATACCATAAGGTGGTCCTCAGGGCATCCCCTTTTTTGCGGTTTCCACTGTTTTGCACGTGATTACCTCCAAACAGGATATTCAGATATGCTAGATATTTCATATTTATTCAACAACAACACAGTGTATTTAAGCTAAAATATTCCCTTTCAATCTGAAATAATTGTGCATATCTATTAGAGTCTTCCGAAACTAGTATTACCATCTGGAGTCCAGAATACCCCCAAACTTGCTATATTTAGGATGTGCTATGGGGAAAACGACTCGGTGAAAATTGTTGGAACATTGGCAGATAATGTATTTAGACATAATTATTCCATGATGCAAATATAAAAAAAATTGAATGATGGGAAAATGTTTAGGGTAACCCAGGTCTACACCCTTAAATCAACTTTATTTCTCCTCTCTCGAGCTATGCACAAATTACTAACGTACTTTTCTTTATTAAAACCATGCGAAGTGAACACTTTCTCTCGGGAAAACATTTGAAATAAAACAATAATATAGTGAGAAAAGAGTACACGTGCTTACATGTTTCATCGCTGTTTATTTATAGTTGGAACAACACTATCATTCGGCAACCGTATATGACCGAGTAGTCATTATTGGATCATTCGACAAACTCCGTAAATTTGACGATAATTAATCAGTCGCCATCTTTTGATGCATCATTCTGGAATTTTTCAACAAATATCGTCCTCTCATCCATTCTTTCTCACATATATCAACACGAAAATGAGCTAAAACATTATTTAATTAAATATAAAGCATGTATAGTACATATTTTGAAGAATAAAAAACGGTCAAATATATAGCTATTGGGACTTTAAGGAAATGTACTTTGCAAGCATTGCCAGGTGTCGGTATAATCGATGTTATAAATTTAATTAACAGGGGCATAATTAAGTTGCATTTTGATATTATTATCATACATGTTGGAACTAATAATATATGGAATTATAACTTAAGGGATTTTGAAAATAATTATAACCAGTTGGTCACAGATGTGACATGTTTAGCAAAAGGAATGCCAAGATAATTGTATCTGCTATTTTACTAAGACCTGTGGATTTTAATCGAACGAAAATATGTCTTTGCAGAGAATAGTTTACTTCGAAATCTGTGTTTACACAGAGGTTCTGATTTCATAGCTACCTACAAGCCGTTCGCTAAATATGGTCAACCAATTTTTGAAATACAAAATGTATTTTCTCCTTTGTGTGGTCTTCATCCAAATCACAAGGGTAATATAAAATATTCAGGTTCTTGCACATTGCTAATTCTGAGGACTTTCATCAGTTTGCTTTTGGGTGAAGGATTTTCTAGACTCATTCACTTGTAGTAAGACCTGGATTTGAATTTGATCAGTATTTATATGTATGTAATAGGTTGTAAATACAACATCGATCATGGATGTGCTATTTTGTTTACACGTGGATATAACGAATTTTGTATGAATTTGACTTATTAGTTGTGTCTATGTGTTAATGCTATATAAGATTAGCATAACACATTTTTTGTTGCTTATTTTATTATAAATGGTATGTATGGTTGACAACACATTATTTGCGGGGCTTTGTATTTTAATAGATCACATTTAGACTATTAGTACTTTGAACCATGGCTTCAGTTGCCAATGTAAAACTTTGATTTTTTAACTTGTGTAAATAATCATTTGATTTGTGTATTTGTTTGGCCCTTCGGTTTGGCGTTTATCAATTGATTATTAAATACGCCAACAATGATAAATGTCATTAATATATACTTCGAGTACATAGTAATGACATTTATCATTGTTGGCGTATTACTATATAATTTGATATTATATAGGTGTATTAATGCACACATAAGCTGATATTTAAACTTCATTTTCATTGTACTATTATTGTGCTTCCTTGTACTAATGTACGTAACTTCCTGCTTACAGATGTGACTGAAAACGTTACTGTTTTGTGTTTGTATCACATGTAAGTGATATGTTTATATATTTATTACACGGACTGGACACTATATCATTTTAAATGCCACCCTGTTTTTAATGATCCGCTCTTGATTATATATATATAGACATGACGATGCAGCACAAACAAAATAAATTATAGAAGTCTATGTATATTATATGATTAAACACTGTTTTTTAGGAAATTATCTATGTATAAACTCCGGCAACTCACTCACAAACTGAATAAAGTCCAAAGTGTAAAGTTTGTGAGTGAGCTGCCGGAGTTTATACATACATAATTTCCTAAAAACACAGTGTTTAATCCTTATAATTCTTATTCTTGGACATCGTGTTGTTTTCGTCGTTAAATACTAATACTTCTCTATGGATTATTTTTTCATATTCCTACGCCGTAACGCTACAAAAAAAGTAGTACAGTAAACGGAAATATTGATTTATAAATTCCTTTTGAATGACGCAGAATAAGTGACGATTTCCAATCAGATTACGAGTTATTGATAAATTCTAGTAAGAATAGAATTATATATATATATGTCAATGTGTCTTGATGTAAAGATAACCTGATATTTAATTTTTATTGTACAATTGTCTTACTTCCTGATCACAGATGGGACTAAAACGTTTACTGTTTTGTGTTTGTATTAAATGTAAGTAATATTTATCTTAGTTCTATATTTTGCGGACTGTGCCTTTGAATTCTACCTGCTTGACTACCCATTAATTTTGCTCTTAGCTATATTAAAGGAAATAACATAGTGTTACCGTTAATGGAAAGGTGAAGGCTTCCAATACCAAAGTCGACAAATCTGTAAACAAATCGGTACATTATTATACCATCAATATCAGCCACTCGGTTAATCTTCAAAATAAAACTGATGTTGGGAAACGCGAAACAAATTTAAGACATCAAAATATAGAGTTCTATCATTTGTTGTGATTCTTCATACTATTCCAATTAAAGTGTCAGGGCAGACTAAAAAAGAGAGTTCTTATATTCTGTCATAGAAGGTGTTAATAATTAACAAGAATAATTAATAATATTTTGTTGTGTATTTTACTAACTCTCAAAATATATAGTAAATAGACAACAGTGATAAATGTCAAAAATATGTACCCGAAGTAGTGTATATACATAGGTGCATTGATGCAAGCATAAACTGATATTTCATTTTTATTGTACAATTAACTTACTTCCTTGTACGAATGTACGTAACTTCCTGATCACAGATGGGACTAAAACGTTTACTGTTTTGTGTTTGTATTAAATGTAAGTAATACATTTATATTTATCACATGCACTGTACACTGTATCAATGATAATGTACCCTGGTTTTCGATGACTCGGTCAGTGTTTTTGATGTTTTGAAGGCAGATGTTGTCTTTCATCTATCACCGACAAGACTTTTACGGGACTTGACTATATGAGTAACACCGGGGATATTATATGTGAAACAAGTACTAATTAAGGAATAACAGTATTGTATTTGAAAAGTTGGAGGTTGCAATTGTGGATTTGATGGTCGCAAAAACAAGTTTACTGACGACCCGAGGCGGAGTCAGTAAAACCGATATTTGCGACCGGAAAATCCACAATTGACACCGGCAACTCTTCAAATACAATACTGTTATTCATATTCTTATGAAATTCTCCTAACGTGTAAACACTAGTTTGAAAACATACACAAAAATGACGAAATATATGCACTTTTAAAATTCCTTCCGCTAAAAAAAAGTACGTCAAACCCACAATTGACACCGACAACTCTTCAAATACCGTAATTTTATTCCTATTCTTATGATATTCTCCCAACGTGTACACACTAGTTTGAAGACATACAAATAAATGATGAAATATATGCACTTTTCAAATTTTCAAAATATGAGACATTTTTACAATTACGGGTTCAGTTGGAAGGATCTGCCATCTTGAAAAAATGAAATCCTACATGTCATATGAACAAAAAGGCACAAAAATAAGTTGAATGCCTACCTTCAAAACTTATTTTAGCTAAATTCTATCAAAATTGAAGCGTACACGAAGCCAAATAACGTCTGATCTTTATATTTTCAACTGGAAGTCTTCATATGACGTCACGTTGTTTATGTGTCAAAGTCGTTCAACACTATTTCGCGGAGCTTTATCTTGTGTGATTTTTAGACCCAGGGATATGCAAGAATACATTTTTATGTTCAATATTGCATTAGAATGGAGATAACTTATTGTATTTGAAAATGTCACGCCATCAATTGTCAAACCTTGGAATGACGATCGGCATGAAAAATAGGTCGTCAGCGTCAAATCCATAGTCAGAAATATCTGGGTCAGCCATATTGTTAGCAAACAAGTGCATTCGGCGTAGGAATATAGCATTCCTTCAGGCATGTCAGCTGCAGATTTGACAGCTCTCGATAGCCAAAGAAAATACGCGTTACATTATAATTGCTTTAGAATTGCCTCTATCGAGCACTTGGGTTCACCTTTAGTTCTAGTGGGGTCTGTGTTACTCATGAATTAGCTTTCTGTGTTTTGTTTCATTTTTGTTGTTGTTGTTGTTGTCTTTTTTCCATGTCTTGTGTCAGGTGTTGTCCCTGTCTCTGAATTGCTAGTTATTGAGTGCTCCTTCCTATTCTGTAACGTTTATTTTGTTTATTTCTCCTTTCAATCAGTATATATCACCACTAAAGTTGTGAGCTTAAACCCGGTCCATGGCGCGGTTTACTCTATGCAACATTATGTAATAAAGTTTGTCAGTGACTTGAAACAGATCGATGGTTTTCACCGGGTGCTCCGACAAAATACGTAATAATGATAGTCCACTATATTTATGAGTATGAAATGCCTTTAATATGAGGGGAAAATGTATTAAATTTTCGCAACCAAACCGAATTTAGAAATCCTCTCACTAGATTACAATTATTTGCAAACTCTTTTTTCCCCTCTTCTATTAATCATGGAATAAACTAAGTTCACAATTAAGAAATGCACTTACTCTAAATAGATTTAAACAAGTAACCAAAAAATAATACACTAAAACCTCAAAATATTATAATGCTGGATGTAGAATTTTAAATATAATTCATACTAGATTGAGACATAGATGCAGTAGCTTGAATGCTGATCTGTTCCGTGTGCATATGGCCAATGATCCCGGCTGTATATGTGGGTGAGCATTTGAAGATGTAATTCATTTTAAATTAGAATGTTGTCTTTACTACCAAGCAAGAGAAGAATTGAAATTAAGACTAGTTTTTCTTCATAAACTTAACATTGAAGTTCTACTTTTTGGCGATGACACCTTGACTGGGATGCAAAATCTATAAATGTTCAAATCTGTACAACTGTATATCAAACGTACAAAGCGTTTTACCCGTTTATGATCCCACCTTTATCTTAAGTCAATAAGTTTCCGTTGATTTCATTTCACATACAAGTATGGTAAGAATAAGTGCTTATATTATATAATTTCAGGCTTGTTGTTTTGTAGTTTTCGTGTTTCTCTGTTTTTTTCATTTTTCATAAGTGACAAGAATGTATTTATGCTGTTGTGTATTGTATTTTACTGTTGCTGACGCATGTATAATTGTAATTATTTACCATGGGGAGAAGACCCTTGCAAATTGCTATAATTTGTGCACAATCCAATTATTATGCTAGTACTATTTAGCAATAAAATATGTTTAATCTAGTAGAACTGGCCGCTACGATATAGCTGAACTATTCTTAAATGTGGCGCACACAAACCGACCTAAACCAAGCTATTTTGTGAAATGAAAATACAATTTGTATGTGTTACATACATGTATAAACATAAAAACATAATATAATCAATAAAACATTACTGATTAAAATAATTTATTATTTTATTATTATTATTATTATGTTTTAGTTTTGATTTAAATTATCATAATCCTGTTCCCCGAACACCTACTGGACTAAAACAACATATTATTAATAAAGGAGATTAAGAGACCATCTAAAGGGGTAGTAATTAATAGACATACTGGTGATGTGGTAATATACACCTCGCCAAAAGTTAAGGAACACATATATCATTTTGCTAATATTTGTTTGTTTTAAAATTGAATTTGTTGTGTTTTTTTTAACATATTATTTTTTTTATCTATTCTTAATCGACAGGTAAATTTTCACCTGGCGATTTAATTTTCTTTATGTATGAAAAATTGGTTTTACTATGTAACCCATCAGATTTCGCCTTGCAAGTTTCGTGTAATTAAACGTAACGTTTTTCTCGTGCTGTTGTTGTCGATGTATACCATTCATATTCACATTTTGATGATGCCCAGGCGTACATTAACACTTTAACAGAAATGGCAAGTGATTGGCATGCGAAATACTGGATTGAGTCTCCGCAAAATTGCCGATCAGTTTGGGGTGTCACACTGTGTTATATCTAGGCTTGTGAAGCGACAGAGAAGCAAGGACCGTGAAAGAACGTGATCGCTCTGGTAGGCCACGTAAAACATCACCCAGAGATGAAAGAGCACTATCGCAATCAGCTCGTCGTCGTCCATTTTCGACTGCACGCCGATTACGGGACAACTGGGCGATTCATGGCCGTGTGAGTGTACGAACTGTTAGCCGCAGACTCAATTGTGCACGTTTAAAATCCCGAAGACCAATCAAAAGACCTTTGTTGATTCGAAGAAATCGTCATGCTCGACACCAGTGGTCACGTGACCATCGTAATTGGAATTTGAGGCAATGGCGTAGCGTTCATTGGTCAGACGAGAGTAGGTTTCTTCTACACCATACTGATGGCCGAATGCGGATGTGGCGACCCAGGAATACAGCATATAGGGCACAACACATCTTAGGGACAACAGCTTTTGATGTCGGAGGTGTCACTGTGTGGCGATGTTTTTTTCTTTCGACTGCACAATGGATCTCAACGTTCTGAACGGTACCATGACAGGTACAAAATATCGCGACAACATCATCAGGGATATCGTAGTGCCTCATTTTGACAATCATCGTCTTGCAAGGTGACCGCTATTCATGGACGATAATGATAGACCACACATGGCACGGATCGGTAGTGATTATTTGCGTCAAGAATCAATGGAGAACATTCACCTATTTCGCATCAGGTGGCGTCACTGTCCAAACGGTTGTTTTCAGATAAACGCTTGTAACCAATGTAATCAAATGGCAATAACATTACCTACATTGTGTCCTTGATCTGAAAACGGTGACGTAATATGGCGGTGTGCACGGCATATAGAAAGGACGGAAGTGATCATAAAAGATTTTAATATATCTCCTATACCCTTTTTCTAGTTTATTTCACAGTGACCGGTAGCAATCATAGGATTCCACGGCAATATCAATGTAAGATTGCACACGTGTTTTTTTTTTATTACTTCATTTGGGTCTAATGTAAATTTGCACACGCGTTTTTCAGACTTATTTGAACCAGATTGAAAATTATACACATGTTTTGTTCACACTGTATATGGTCTAACCATGTAAAATTGCATACTCGCTTTTGCATCAAATGTTTGAAGATCCCCACTGAAGCGCAAGGGCAGGTAAATGCAATACACTACAGTGAACAAAAGAAAAGGGACAATCATTGCTATACAAAACACACTACACAGAAAACTATCTTTTATACCACAGTCAGATTTGTTCACAGGAAATAAATATCAGATTTTTTATTTTTGGACATAAACAAAAATCAGTAATTTGTCTTCAAAATTTTATGATAAATTTCTCCTTGAGAACTGCAGGGCCGGATATCTTTCAATTTATTTTGTTTCTTTAAAATTTCACCACATATGTTTTGTTCAGAAAAAAAAAACATCTAAAAGTTAAATGGTCGTCCTCTTAATGACATGAAATTGTGTCAGGGCCGCGTCCATGCAACTTCGTATATAATAAGTGTCCGGTTTTCAAGAACCTTATGCAAGAAAGTTCAACAGTTTAATTATTACTATTGATCCGCGGATTTGTCCCGATAAGATTGATTCCTTACAAAGTAAACCTTCAAAGAGATAAAGTTGCATTTTAATGCCTGGTGCTTTAACCATTCATATGATTTTTTTCTATCACCGCATGTAGCGCTATCGTGTAATTTAATAAACACCGTCCAAAAATATCTTTTATTTAGTGTAGAGGTTGGTAAATAGTTTGTATTACCGTTGAAATTAAACCGTACACTTCTTGTTTCATGACGGTCAGTTTTTTGCTGGAGGAAACCGGAGTTCCCTGAAAAATAAATCCCACTGACCTGCCGAAATTCACTGACAAATTCTATCACATAGAAATCACATTAGTATTATTACAAATTAATAAAAATCAAGTGACTGTTGATAAAAAATAAAATACACATAATATGACTGTTCATGAAAAAAAAAACGAGACCAAGTTACTTTTCAATGAGATGAAGATGAGGTCCCAACACGATTATTATTTTTTTTAAAGTATTTATATCTAAAAAATGATATAGATGTACATAATTTTCTATGATAAAGTTATATATCTTAAAGACAAGCCACCTTTATCAGGGGCGTAACAAAGAATAAATTCATAATTCATATGTATGCAAGATCGGCAAGGGGTCTGGGGAATGTTTAACATCTCCAACGAGTCAGCCCCCCNCCCCCCCCCCCCCCCCCCCCGGAGCCCAGCGATTTTTAGGATTTGAAATGGAAAAGAAACTTTAAAATCTGCGGTAAAAATAGATGAACAGAGACCCGCTGTTTTAACAAAAATACATGCCACTGGTTTTTGACAATTATCAGGAGAATCATTTACCTGTAGTTGTTTACTTTTTAAATTTGAGTTAAGTAGTGGCAGTGGTCTCATTGATAGCCATATAGTTATGCCACATATTTGAATATTTATTAAGCTAAGGCCTTACTCAAACGTATTTTTATCGATGATACAATTTTATTATTTCAATCTGGAAAAGTTAGGAATCATCGTTAAAAACGAAAGCCTGTTGGCAGCTCCAGCAAATTCGTCTATAATGATACCCTCAATGTTAACACTTTTTCTCCGGTGAATGTGCAAGATGCCAATGCTAGAAAGACGTTCATTTTTCATTGTTGAGCGCAGGTAAGTTTTGATTCTACGCATTGCGCTAAATGACCTTTCAGACGCAGCGGTGGATACTGACATTGTTAGCAAGGTCAGGAACATTCTTCCAATGGTAGAATAAAGAAAAGAATCCAACTCTGCCAATGTTTCCGACAGACTTCTTGGTTTTTGGACCTCAATGGGTGCGATTGCCCATCACCAAAAAGAGCTCTACTATAGAAGCATTTAATTGACGAGACCACAAAAAAAAAGAAACCCGATCGGTGTCTCCGCACTTCATTCAGAGTATGCTACTAGCCTACATTGACAGAATGAAAATATGTGTAGGCCCATGCTTTTTTGCTACCGTTGTTGTTACACTCCTTGTTATTGGAATCCGACACCTTGTACATAAAATTCGCCAAGAATACATTTTTTTAATTGATTGAGATTCTAAGCATTGATAAACGTTTATTTACCATGAAAATATAAAATCGCGATACAACAAAACTAGGAAACCAACACGAAAATCATTTATAAAGGGAAATAAAAAAGAATGTGAACCAATTTCAAACTTTGTTTACAGCGTACATCTACATGCATACATGTGTATGTAATTGTACTAGTATTACCTCATTCTACAGTTATTACATATACGTGTACTATGCGTATTTCCTAAGTACAACATTATTGAAAATATTGAGTTTTGCTCATGGAGGACAAAACAAAATAAATATAAGAATGTAATTTCATTTCATATTCGCATTCACAGTTAGTAACAGGTGCCCGTAACCCAGATATGATTGCAACGTTGTCCTTGTCTTATTTCAACGTGATGACGCTATCACTTTACATAGGTTCCAACCGTCTGTGCAAAAATAAAACGCTCAGCTACATGTAACCACCGTTAGTACTCGAGCGACACCTGTTGGGTAACTTTGGGTGAATGTTCTCCATTGACAGTATTCCATGGCCAGCAATGTCACCGGATATGAACCCAATTGAACATTTATGGGATGATATTGGACGGAAAATCAATGATCGGGTTCCAGCATGTCAGAATTTACAAGAATTGCGTGATGCTTTGGTCCAGGAATGGCAAAGTATACCCTTGAGAACTTTACGCCATCTTGTTCAAAGCATGAGACGACGTGTTGACGAACTTTGCCGGATACGTGGAGGTTACACGTGGTACTGATCACACTTGTATTAAATTGTAGTCTCAAATTGTCAATTTCGAGTTCTAAACATCATTTGTTGTAAACATGCAAATAATTTTGTTACAAATATCAGATTGAGGTGAAATTTTTTTTTTTAGTATTTTTACTGCCATTTTACACACATTTCCCCCCTGAGTATTATTCTTCTAAACAAGCTTTAAAATGTCCAAATTTAAATTTATAATTTGTACTTAGAATGCATTTATTT
>MJUT01003378.1:35623-76981 GCA_002080005.1 Gigantidas platifrons
TGAAAAACCGGTTTTACTATGTAACCCATCAGATTTCGCCTTACAAGTATCGTGCAACTAAACGTAACGTGTTTCTCGTGCTGTTGTTGTCCATGTATACCATTCATATTCACATTTTGATGATAATCAGGCGTACATTAACACTTGAACAGAAATGGCAAGTGATTGGCATGCGAAATACTGGATTGAGTCTGCGCAAAACTGCCGATCAGTTTGGGGTGTCACACTGTGTTATATCTAGGCTTTTTAAGAGCCATAGAGAAGCAAGGACCGTGAAGGAACGTTTTCGCTCTGGAAGGCCACGTAAAACATCACCCAGAGATGAAAGAGCACTATCGCAATCAGCTCGTCGTCGTCCATTTTGACTGCAAGCCGATTACGCGACAACTGGGCGATTCATGGCCGTGTGAGTGTACGAACTGTTAGCCGCAGACTCAATTGTGCACGTTCAAAAGCCCGAAGACCAATCAAAAGACCTTTGTTGATTCGAAGAAATCGTCATGCTCGACATCAGTGGTCACGTGACCATCGTAATTGGAATTTGAGGCAATGGCGTAGAGTTCATTGATAAGACGAGAGTAGGTTCCTTCTACACCATTTTGATGACCGCATGCGGGTGTGACGACCCAGGAATACAGCATATAGGGCACAACACATCTTAGGGACAACAGCTTTTGATGGCGGAGGTGTCACTGTGTGGCGATGTTTTTCTTTCGACTGCAAAATGGACCTCTACGTTCTGAACGGTACCGTGACAGGTAAAAAATATCGCGACAACATCATCAGGGATATCGTAGTGCCTCATTTTGACAATCATCGTCTTGCAAGATGACCGTTATTCATGGACGAAAATGATAGACCACACAGGGCACGGATCGGTAGTGATTATTTGCGTCAGGAGTCAATTGACAGTATTCCATGGCCAGCAATGTCACCGGATATGAACCCAATTGAACATTCATGGGATGATATTGGACGGAAAATTAATGATCGGGTTCCAGCATGTCAGAATTTACAAGAATTGCATGATTTTGCTTTGGTCCAGGAATGGAAAAGTATACCCTTGAGAACTTTACGCCACCTTGTTCAAAGCATGAGACGACGTGTTGACGAACTTTGCAGGAAGCGTGGAGGTTGCACGTGTTACTGATCACACTTGTATTAAATTGTAGTCTCAAATTGTCAATTTCGAGTTCTAAACATCATTTGTTGTAAACATGCAAACAATTTTGTTACAAATATCAGATTGAGGTGAAACTTTTTTTTTTAGATTTTTACTGCCATTTTACACACATTTCCCCCCTGAGTATTATTCTTCTAAACAAGCTTTAAAATGTCCAAATTTAAATTTATAATTTGTACTTAGAATGCATTTATTTGTTTAATAAAATCATAAACCCTTGTCCATTTATTAGATGTTTTTGGTTATTTTTGTATTCCTTGAACAAATATTATTTAAAAATAATCGGGTGTTGCCAGGTGTATATATGGCTACAAAAGTTAGTGTTATGTTTGATAATTTTAATATTCAAACATGAAAAAAGTGTTTGGTTAGTATTAAATTGTATACATGATTTACCCCAAAAAAAAACATACAAAAAAAAACAAAAAACAAATAAAATAAAATAGAAAGAAAAAAATATATCTATGAAAGTAGAAGAAAACGTTTTTAATTTTATCTTTACCACTTAAATGAATGATATATTTATTTGAAAAAAGAGTTAATTGTTCAACTTGTTAAGTATAATTATGATAGATACATATCAAATTCAAGCAAAATCAGCTGAGAGTTATTGGATTTTCAATGTAAGCTCTACAACTCAAAATGTCATAGAACAGACGCAAGCTGTCAGAAAAAGTTAAACAATGTAAACTCAGTTACCCTGTTACTCCACTTGAGGCTTGTGCTTGATTTCTATGTAGATGTTACTATCCTATAAACTTTTGCATAATTATAATAGTTTAATGGTTTGAAATGTGTTTCTATGTTTTGGTATATGTAATATGTAAAACTTTTATAATATCAAGTTTCATTCCAGTACAGTGATATTTCTTTTAGAAATGTTGATACGAAATTTCATATTAGTGCTGTCTTCATATATGTTTGTTGAAATTTAATGACTTAACATGTTAAAGCTGTTTGTATTTCACTTTAATTCATACTTTGCTGAATTAAGAGATATATCTGGAATATATTGTTGTATTATTTATTTAATTCAAATAAATATATCATAACTATCCCACGTTTTTTTTCTATCTAAAAATGAGAATACATACATGGTTAAATGGGTGGACAGGTAAATAACAAGTAGACATTCAAATATCCCATCCCTTAGAAGGTCTCCTAATCCCCTATCTTAATTAAGTGTTGTTTTATTTGCGTAGGCGTTCGGGGAGTAAACCAGGCATAGTAGTGTCCGTTTACCTATACTTAAGATTTTTATTTGATGTACTGTTAGTAAACAGCTGCACATTTTATTAGCGAATAGCCAGAATTGAGGTGTTGTTTGCTAATTTCCCTATTTAAGAAGGAAACATCTGCAATTTTCATATGATCTATGTAGAAGATATAAATTCCTAACAGAATACATGGAATTTTGAACTTGAAAATGATCCATTAAATCAAGCTGAATTAAATGTAATTAAATAATATATTGTCACTTTATTATACTGTTCAATCCCTTTCATTGTCGAAAGATAATCGTTCGTCAACGCTTCTGAAATGTGAATTAACTTTCTTACATCACTCTTGGCAGCGATTACATTGTGTGGTGCCGTTTATTTTCGTTAGACTATCAGTTTCACTATAAAATCGTCTGACAACGCTTCTTCTGGAGAAGTGTAAAATATATGTGTATATACTGGATCATACAGTAACCGGCAATATTAAAACTATGTCCTGGGAAATCTGAATACGATTGTTAATTCGTGATACAGTAATCTGTCTGATAAACAAACAAATATGAATAAATCAACATTGAACAATAGTTCCCCCGTATTCCAATACTATGAACAAGTAGTCCGGCAAAGAATGTATCGTGCAAAGTCCCGCACGTATTTAATTAAGACAGTGTGTGATGTAACATCGTGTGGCTACTTTTTTAAATTTCACAGGAAGTCTTACATAATGTTAGATAAAATAACATTGATTGTTTCTTATTTAGCATCACGTTCAGCATTGTCAAATTGGAGCTTATGGGAGAACATAATGGAAGAGTTGTGTGTTTGATTTGAAGGCATTGTACTTCACTGCAGAGAAGAAACTATGTCCCTGGAGTGATATAGATTTATTCAAAGCACAAAAAGTGATAACAAAACCTATGCACCACGACTTGCATAAAAAAAACCTAATATAATGGGACACAGAACACATTGTTTAACAAATAGTGAAATTAATGGCAAACATTTGGTAGAACAACAGTTTAATAACTTGCAATGCACATGCAACGGTGAAAAAAACGGAAAACAAATCCGCACTGTCAAAACAGTTCCAAATTCTAATCGTATACACAGAGGGAACGTTGATATCCATGATTTACACATGTGAGTAAACTGCCAGCCATCGGTTATGTAATAAAGCTGACACTTTACATTACGAAGTGCATAGGTAGTTTGTGGTAGATAAAGTATAACATAGTAAGATTGGTTTTACTGAAAGGTTCAAAATAGTTTGTAATCAATGCACTGTCATTTTCATTAACTGTCTTGTCTAACACAGCAGCATAACAACATGGTTTGCTTATTATGCTAAAATGAGAAACACTATATTATGTTCCTGTAAATGGTGAATAAATGGTGTTAAGATAAGTGCACTACAACGTTTGAGAAATGTCCTTATTGGGCCGAAATATTGCATTTATATATTAATTTATTTTAAGCAATTTGGTGTTTAAAATTAGATCCATACCCAACAGTAAATGTTACCAGATACAACAGCCAATCATTTAACTGTAGTGTTGATACTGACTGGAGTTATGTATCTTATAACTATGGTAATATAAATATCGCACTGTTTGTTGTTCAAGATGGTAAATGTAAAGACTTTATAAATCAGACATCAGGACTTTATACAACAGATTGTGATGATTCTACCAGGACGTTTTATCTCACCATTAACAACGTAACTGACGACTACAACGGGAAAGCAATACGATGCAGAGGAACGTATACGTCAGGAAAAAAGTCCGAAATAGAGAGCCTTATACATGTACAATGTAAGTAATAAAATACATATTGATGTTATGTGCATTACCATTCATTTGTATACAATGCATTATTATTAAGGTAAATACAATTGTAGAGTATAAAATATTAAGATTAAAGTTACATCAACTCATGATAATCTTGTATATAGAAGTCAAATAGTGTTCATTCATTAAATCAGTGGGTTCTCATCACCAATCTTAATGTGGAATATTCATTAAATTGAAGAAAAAAATACCGTGAAACAAACTAGCTAACATAAATAATTTCTATTATTTCTGATAAAATTAAAGATCATGAATTATTCTACACATTCACTGAATTATGTGTTGCAATATATCTGGTTTATGTACATAAATGAAAGATGATCAACTACTGCCATATTTCGACTGAAAGTGACATACCTCAATATCAGACGACATTATGTTTATGATAAAGAAAGACATGTTTTAATCTTTCTTTATACACAACATAGTGTAAGAAGTAAACACAGCTGTTTTACTTAATATAACATTTGGTATTAGTATAAATTAACAGTTTTGGTTACAGGATAAATAAATCATTTTCTTGAAATAAGAGAATATATATAAAGTTAGAGTAATTGGGTTGGAAAGGGTATAGGTATTTGGGATTTTTCGTTACATTATTATATTTTTAGCTGTATCGTGAATATACCTGGCCTTGGGTAATTGTCTCGAAACTATAATAATTGAGGTTGCTATGGTGTGCGCGATTCATTTATTTTTGCGATGAATGTGGTAAATCAAAGACGCACATAATATAATATTGATGTTTTAAAACATGTATGTGTCAACTTCCAACCTTTCAAAATCAGTTTATATTCTGAAAGATATCATGCTAAGGTAATGTAACAGGTGTGTTGCTTCTCCGCTAAGCAAAGGCTAGTTGGCATGGAATATTGATTGATTGCTTGATGGTGTTTAACGCCACTTTCAATACTATTTCAGTTATATCGTGGTGGTCAGTTTTATCGGTGGAGGAAACCGGAAATTTTCAGAAAGACATACACGTACACTTAAAGACGAAAACATTTTTAACCGTGCATAAAACCTCATATTTTGGATAACGGCAGATTTAGGGCCTATCTTTTTCATCAAGAAGTCATATGACACCCATACTTCGATTAAAAGTGTGTTCCATTTTTTCAGACAACGGAAGTTTACAGTACATTATTGATAACATAGCCTGAAGGAACCACAATTTCAAAATTCCAAAATATAATATACATTTAAGTATTGATCGCAATTTGTGTACGATTCATGAAGAAATAACCTCAATCGGGTTATAAACACCGGGTTACGCAAGTGTGTGTATAACTTGAATGAGCTTATTTCGAATAAACCGAACAAGTAATTTCGATCAATCCTTATAAATTAATTCAATCTTGTTTCACTATTATATTGAAAAAAACTTTTTTTCAAAGGTAAATAATTTGAAATAAATTTAAATAACCCCAAACGCGCCTCATTTAAAGAAAATCACCTGATGACAACGGCACGCGAGGGGTGGAGAAAAAATGTCTATTTTTAGATTCCGTACACAAATATCATGAAAATATCCTCAACTTTTTAAACCAACCAAAACACGTATAAAATGACAGGTGACTCTACGATAAATATATATATATGATTGAAGTTCCAGAATCCTGTTTCAAGAATTGTTTTTATTATATTCGTCAATAGCACGGATATATTAACATTTTACATATATATATATACAACGTCTGAAAAACCAGTCAACGATCGATCTTACGGTATAACGATACTAAATATATCTATATATATAATTTTTTTTTATTGTCCCTGATGATCTGTGTAAACAGTGAAAACGCTTGTGATATATAAAATGTGATTGAAGTTCCAGAATTCTGTTTAAAAAAAAACAAGAAACATTATTATATTCGTCAATCGCACGGCTATATTATCATTTTACATATATACTTAGTAAATATATATTAATAGTAAAATATATCACTTCCATATAAAGGACAGAGTTTAACTTGTTATGTCAAGTGTGTGTAATATACAGGAATGTCATGAAATGTGAAATCACAAATAGGAAAATAAACTACAATTTCTAAAAATGTGTTTATAAATATCAATTTCAATCTGTTTTAGATCAACCTACGACATCACCTACAATAACACAGACACCAGTTGGACCAATTTTTGAAAGTAACAAAGTAACTCTTACATGTACCATACAAGGAGGAAATCCTGTAGCTACGATCACGTGGTCATGTGATGGAGCCAATCAGATAACTCCAACAGGAAGTCCATCTACTGTAGACACCATATCTAGTGTAGAACTTGTAACTTCAAAAGACAACAATGGACAGATATGTACATGTACAGGAAGACATATATTATGGACAAGTGACAAAATACAAGAACACAACATAACTGTATATTGTAAGTATAAAATAGTTTGTAATATGGTATCTTGATTATTCGTTGATGATTGTTATTAACAGGTTAATGTGTATATCTTATCAATATCTACAATTGATGCACTGTCACCAGGAGATAGCATGAAGATTTAAGTCATGACATTTCTCTATGTACATATATGTTCTTACTGATTGTATATAATTGTATAATATGATATTGTACCAGTAGTGTTATAGCGACGCTATGCAGTTCAAATTGTAATATAATCTAAACATAACTATTGATCAACTACCAGTAATATGATCCTCTAATTTCAGATGAACCAACATCAACGCCATCTATTATACAGACACCACCAGGTCCTATCAATGAGGGCTTCTTTGTTATTCTGACATGTGACATATAAAGGGAGGTAATCCACTAGCCACAATTACATGGACGTGTGAAGGATCGTCACATATTAATACAACAGGAAGTCCGCCAACTAATACAGCAACATCTAGTGTACAATTGACAGTCAATAGTACTGATAATGGTAAAGTGTGTACCTGTATAGGACAACATACTGTCTGGACAACTGATAAAACCACAGGTCATACACTTGATGTCAGATGTAAGTAAAAATGTTACTGCTGTATGGATTATATCCCTGGTAGCTTCCGCCCAAATAGTGGGGGAGAAATACATTATTGGATTTTATGTAACTTTAAATAATTGGTCTGTATATATATATTATATATCTAGTATCTTCCACGTAAGCAAAGAGCAGACATTAGCTAGTTAGGTTGTGTGTAAATTTAAAAAATTGGTTCGTAGAATTATTATATGCTAAGCATGCTCCACAAGAATAAAGGACTAGGTTTCATTTTTTATGTCAGATGAGAAATTAATTAATAGGTATATAAATATATTTAAAGTAAACTATATCCTTTCCTTATAAAGTACATATATTAACTTATCATATCAAGTGTATTTAGTAAACATGTACAGGTCTGTCATACATTGTGAAATTAAAAATGAGAATACATACTACAATTATTAAAATTTGTGTCGATATACCTGGTAATATAATACCGTTATTACAGATAATTATTTCCTGTACTTTTAATTACGTTGTGTTAACAAAATATATACAGACATTTGACATCGCAGGTTTCTTTCAATATAGATTGCAATATTTTAGATCAACCCACGAGATTACCTACAATAACACAGACACCAGTTGGACCAATTATTGAAGGTAACAGAGTAACTCTTACATGTACCATACAAGGAGGAAATCCTGTAGCTACGATCACGTGGTCATGTGATGGAGCCACTCCGATAACTCCAACAGGAAGTCCATCTACTGTAGACGCCATATCTAGTGTAGAACTTGTAACTTCAAAAAACAACAATGGAGAAACATGTACATGTACAGGAAGACATATAATATGGACAAATGACAAAACACAACAACACTATATAACTGTATATTGTAAGTATAAAATAGTTTGTAATATGGTATCTTGATTATTCGTTGATGATTGTTATTAACAGGTTAATGTGTATATCTTATCAATATCCACAATTAATACACTGCCACAAAGAGATAGCATGAAGATTTAAATCATAATACTTCTCTATGTACATATATTTTCTTACTGCTTGTATATAATTGTATAATATGATATTGTACCAGTGGTGTTATAGCGACGCTATGCAGTTCAAATTGTAATCTAATCTAAACATAATTATTGATCAACTACGAGTAATATTATCATCTAATTTCAGATGAACCAACATCAACGCCATCTATTATACAGACACCACCAGGTCCTATAAATGAGGGTTCATCTGTTATTCTGACATGTGACATAAAGCAAGGTAATCCACTAGCCACTATTACATGGACTTGTGAAGGATCGTCACCTATTAATACAACAGGAAGTCCGCCAACTAATACAGCACCATCTAGTGTACAATTGACAGTCAATAGTACTGATAATGGTAAAGTGTGTACCTGTATAGGACAACATCCTGTCTGGACAACTGATAAAGCAACAAGTCATACACTTGATGTCAGATGTAAGTAAAAATGTTACTGCTGTATGGATTATATCCCTGGTAGCTTCCACCCAAATAGTGGGGGAGAAATACTTTATTTGATTTTATGTAACTTTAAATAATTGGTCTGTATATATATTATATATCTAGTATCTTCCACGTAAGAATAGAGCAGACATTAGCTTGTTATGTTGTTTGTAAATTTAAATAATTGATTTGTAGAATTATTATATTCTAAGCATGTTCCACAAGAATAAAGGACTAGGTTTAATTGTTTTATGTCAGATGAAAAATTAATTAATATTATATAAATATATTCAAAGTAAACTATATCGTTTCCAAATAAAGGACATATATTAACTTGTCATGTCAAGTGTATTTAGTAAACATGCACAGGTCTGTCATACATTGTGAAATTAAAAATGAGAATACATACTACAATTATTAAAATGTGTGTCGATATACCTGGTAATATAATACCGTTATTACATATAATTAGTTCCTGTACTTTTAATTACGTTGTTTTAACAAAATATACAGACATTTGACATCGCATGTTTATTTCAATATAGATTGCAATATTTTAGATCAACCAACAACATTACCTACAATAACACAGACACCAGTTGGACCAATTATTGAAGGTAACAGAGTAACTCTTACATGTACCATACAGGGAGGAAATCCTGTAGCTACGATCACGTGGTCATGTGATGGAGTCACTCAGATAACTCCAACAGGAAGTCCATCTACTGTAGACGCCATATCTAGTGTAGAACTTGTAGCTTCAAATAACAACAATGGACAAACATGTACATGTACAGGAAGACATCTATTATGGACAAATGACAGAACACACCAACATACCTTAACTGTATATTGTAAGAATAGATTATATTTTAATATTGTATTGTATGCACATTATTGTTAATAATAGGTTAATGTAACTTTTACAAAAACTTATTCGCAAGATTTTAAGATTAAGAAAAATTCAATGGGCATGATTTATTTGTCATAATAAGTATTCATTACTCAGTTGGTAGATTTAATTTCCAATGCACTTCCCAGTAGAATATTTATGTGAAATCACAAATTCATCAAACTAAAGTATTGTTCCTACGGGAAATTCCATTGTGTGAAAGCACATTGTATGTTATATTATATGTCTAGCGATGTGATACTTTATTCCTCGTTATTTCCACTAAGAAGACATATTATCTTATCAACCTTGTTTACAATAGACCTGTCATATATGTTATGAATTTTATTAGGAGCCAGGCTCATATATATATACATATTTAATTAATTTGTATTTCATCTGTTTATCTAATATATTACATGGAATCGCTATTCATTGTTTAGAAATCACTACACTTCACTGTACCGCCGTACATATTCATCGAGTATGGAAGAATAAAACAAACTGCACAGCCCCCAAATATCTAAAGATTGAGCATAAGACTGCATACCACAAAAGGGGGGATTACTTCAACGCCAATTTTATTGCATTCGATAATAATTTGCTATGTATTACGATATGTTAATATTACTTAATAAACTGCAACTATATATCGGTACTTGCAGGATGAAATATGTATGTAAAACAAATGATATATTCTATTAACTTTTTATTGAACACCTTATATATGTCATAATGAGCTATTTTATTATTTTATCACCTACAACATGCTTGTTGGCTGTCTAAACAGAAAGTTTCTATATTTGCCTTTTATCAAAATGACAAGAACATTCTTCATTTCCGTTAATCTTATATTTAGCTGGCAATACACAAATGTACACATCAATATTTTATTATATTACATGTTGGAGAACCTTTTCCATCATACTGGATATGAACTGAAACACACTTCTTTATTCAAGATTTTCCAACAGTAAACATAATGAACATGGACCCTCTTGACGTTGTCGAAAATATAACACTGAAGTTAGTGTGTCAAGTCCTGGACGCAAATCCTACAGTTAACTCGTTCTCATGGTACAAAGGAAGTTCTACGACACCTATTGGAATGGAATCTAACTTCACCATCAGTAAAGTCATCAGAAAAGATTCCGGAGAATACAGATGTGAGGGGTCAAATGGTATAGGTGAAAATGGTGTTGATACAGTATACGTTAATGTTCTTTGTAAGTATCAATCATATTATGATATTATGCATAATAGCTATCTTGATATTTTCTAGTCACACATGTGATGCTGATTTACAAACAAAACACATGTGTTAGCTGTATTCTGATAAGCCATGGTAAATACATAGATACATTAATAATATATAATAATATCTATGACCATGTAAGAAGAGATTACGATTAGTCAGGGAATACGCATCCTTGTTGTTAACCTTAATAAATCTGCAAATGTTATATTTTACTCCCATTAGCTCACCGAATTTTACATTTAATGTGCCTGGTATTTTCTTAAAGAATGTACAGTAACAAATGTAGTGATATTTTGATTGCATAAGCTACAGATTCCCATTTTCTCTACATTTGCCTTCTTCTACATTATATTGGTAATGTAGGGTATAACTTTATATGTTTACAAAATCCAGATGGCTAGAATAAGACATTGTTAGATTATTATATATACAGAATGGACGAATGTAAGACAATTTAATCAAATAATTAAAATTATATCTTTGTTGTTCTCTTTGTTTGTTTTGATTTTCTTTTGGGGATATACTAAAATCTAAAAACATGGGATGCAAGATCACACCAGGGTTCATATTTTATACTGAATACCAGCGATGAGCCGTTGTCCATTTGGGCTTAAGTTAAATCAAGGGCAAGCCAATAACTGTTGTCCATTTGGTGCATACATACATACACACATAAATATTACATTACATCTTTATCAAAGCGTACATCCTTTTAAATGTATGTTAACCACGTACATAGCATGATATCATCCAGAATGGTGTTGATACAGTATATGTTAATGTTCGTTGTAAGTATCAATCATATGGTAATATTATGAATAATAGTTATGTTGATATTTTCTAGTAACACATGTAATGCTGATTTACAAACAAAGCACATGGTTTATCTTAATTCTCATCAACCATTGTAACTACATATGTACAGATATACAATAATAATAATAATAATAATAATTGTGACCTTGTAAGAAGAGTTTATGATTAGACAGGGAAGACAGAATCTCACAGCCTTGTTTATAATTAAAAAAAATCTGCAAATATCATTGTTTTCCTTTCATCAGCTCACCAAAGTATACATTTTATGCGCCTGGTATTTTCGAAAGTAATGTTAATATTTCGAACATTGTTAAAGAATATACAGTTCAAAATGTAGTGATATTTTGGTTGCATAAGTTTCAGATTCGCATGTTCTCTCTATATTTGCCATCTTCCACATTATATTTGGGTAATTTAAGGTATAATTGTATATACACGTATTAACAAAATAAAAAAAAGTGTCATCAATAGTGCGCAAGTAATTTTCATCTTCAAATTGGTCAAGGTACCACATCTTAAGTCGTGTAACAGCGCTAGGAAATGTATCACTGCATAATAAAAAAACAGTAGGGAAATGTAATATTGTGTCGTGACATCTGATTGGACATGCAATAAAGTCTGTCATTTGTTTTGATCTACAATTTTCGCGCAGCACGAGACCGATGACGTCATTCTCTATATTCATAGCGTACATAAACACAGAGGGAATTCTTATAAACTTCAAAATTACAAGATGAGATTAAAACAGATATGATTGAATTGAATAAATTTCATGCAAGTAAAAAATGTCTTTTTCACTAATGTTTTTTTTATCTTGCTGATCAAAATATGCTTGTTAAATATGTTTTAAGAGATGGTATTTCCCAAGCATTTTTACCTTTCCGGTTTGTTGATGTAATCGTCATCACAGATCATGACCTTTTCTGGAAAGCAGGCCAAGCAAATTGTATTTTAAAATATTTGAAAATATGATGATCATTTATTCAGATTCGACCATTTTCTAGAAAATGGCTGATTTTAGGCCCTTTGGTTTATTTGCTTGCAAAACAATTAAAACTATTTGGCTTTTCAATCTTTCGATTTTGATCGTACCTGATGAAGGTTATTTCAGAAATGCGTTGTGCGCACTAAATTAGATATCTACGTTTTAATACTATCACTGGGTAGATACATTTGTGTTCAGAATATATGCTTTGTCTCACTGTCTGAGTAAGTTTTTCCAGCTGAGTCTTTCAAGGATGATACGCCTGTTGATTCACAACATTTACTTTTAATGAAGCTCCAGAATCATTTGAGATTGCTTGATAAATCTGGGTCGATGATGTTCTCGAGAAAATCTTCATATGCTTTTCTACATTCTTTTTGGATGGCACTTTTGAGTTTACGGTATCTTGCAATGTCATTTTTCTTTTTGCCTGGGGCAATAGTAGGCACCCCGGGTTAATAAATTTACTATTCCCCTCAAGACCATTCAACATATGTATAATGTATTATTGAAATATACAGTTTCTAAATAATGAAAGTATTATTAAAACTAAGGTTCTCCTCCCTCAGGCATAGGTGACCTTAGCCGATATTGGCGATTCTTTTTAGTCCCTTTGGCTTATGTGCTCCCAAAACCTTTTAAATTATTTGGCACTCCAACCTTTCGATTGTGGGCATACCTGATGAAGGTTATTCCAGAAACGCGTTGTATGCACTAAATTTGATATCTACGTTTTATTACTATCACTTGATCGAGACCTCTCCTGGTGGATTGTTAGGCCCCGTGGGTATCATCCGCCCAGTAGTCAGTGCTTCGACACTGACATGATTTAATAGATATATGTGTTATTTAAATTTACAGTTTTTGAACAATATAAGTATTATTAAAATTAAGGTTCTCCTCCCTCAGGCATAGGTGACCTTAGCCGATGTTGGCGATCCTATTTAGGCCCTTTGGTTTATATGCTCGCAAAACTTTTTCAATTATTTGGATTTCCAACCTTTTGATTGTTAGCGTACCTGATGGAGGTTATTCCAGAATGGCGTTGTGCGCACTAAATTTGATATCGACGTTTTTTTACCGGGAAAATACATACAAGTGCTCTCTATTAGTCACAAAATGGCAGATTATTTTGAAAGTCCACTGCTGCTTTAATAAAACATATACCCCTTACTTCTTGGTGTAATGGAATGATATTCACAGAAAAGATAGAAAAAATAATTGATTTAACAGAAATAATCAAATTTTATAGCATAAATTGAACAGAAAATTAAATTAAACCAGAGAGATAAATGAGATTATTTGGGGAAATAATTCATTATTACAAATACTTGCATCAACGAAACTGTATTGTTATCATTCTGTGATAATAAATGTGATTGAAATCAAGAGAAATCAGTCATTAATTGCTTTGCAAGGATCAGGGACTATTAAACTGACTAGTCCCAGCAAGGATATGGTAGTCAGTCTAATATATTGCATTGACAAAGTTAAAAACGCCAAATTCACTAGATAAAATATTTTATTATATGGGAAAGCAAGTTCAATGTTTGCATCACATAATTACATTTTAATAATTAATTTTTAAGCTATTTAAAAAATATCTTTTGAAATTGTTCAGACAAAACAATTACACAGAAAAAGCTAAAATACTGTACTTTGTTAATATGGTATACTTTTTTAAGTTTGGTTGCCCTATGATAAAATCATGTAATTTATTTTCCACTGACCGGCCTGATGTCACGGTATACCACGCCATTTACAAAAAGGGTAGTAAACAAATATGGGTCAGTGTGCCATTGTTATCGGTCTTTCATCTATAGAACTTTACAGATGTGAGCAGGAATAGACGAGGAACCTAATTATAAAGAAAAAAATCTTTAATTTTCAAACATGAAAAAAATAATCAATCATTATCCAATGACTGGCCGACTTATTGTCACACAGAGATAAATTTATCTAATCAATAACACATTCCGATCGTCACGGTTTTTTTTTAATTACTTTGTTGTAATTTTCATGATCCAAGTTTCTCGAGTAGAATAAGACATTTTTCGATTATTATATATTCAGAATGAACGAATGTAAAACAATTTAAATAAATAACTAAAATTAGATGTGTGTTGGTCATTGAACATAGCAAGACATTTATTAAATTTAAAAGGGACCTCGGGTACTTATGTAACTTAGAATGCTATACAATTGATTGCGAGTGATAATTATATCATTCTAGTTAACAAAGCAGATAGCTATGTCTAACTGCAGAGGTGTTGTTTATGTGATCCAAGACAGTAACAAAATTCAGATTCATGTTTTGTTGTAGTAGAAAGCAAGAAGCATCATCATCTCATCTAAGCTTATCTTGTTCTCGCCGTGACATTGCATATAACTAGCTCATGTGTTGAGCAAAAATCACCCATTCATTCTAGTTTTACTACCCCTATTTAGATAAACAAATGTGTTCGTAAATTCTCTGCATTTAAACTGTGGACGAGGATACTATTTTATTTGCATTGTACTGAGTATATAAGGGTAATAACAAAATTACCGAACACCGAGCAATATTCCAAAGGGAAAGACAAAACTCATATATCAACAAACAGACAAAATCAGTCAACAACCGGAAAACTGGGAAAACCACAATGGCCCTGACTTGGTACAGAACCTGGATCGTTTAACTTAACAGATATCTCGTATCGTTTGCGTTTTCCGTTCGTTTCGTTTGCGTGTATCGTTCGTTCGTTTTTCGTTTCCCGTTCGTTTGCGTTTCGTGCCTGTAATTTGTTCTTTCGTTTCGTGTATCGTTCGCCAGTTTAATTAGACTAATACACGAAACGAAATACGAACGAACGATACACGAAACGAACGATACACGAAACGAACGATACACGAAACAAACCCACGCTACGATTTCCAGTTTGAAATAATTACAACAATTTCAATCTTACTATTACTAAAAAAAATTAATTAAAGTGTAAACAACATTTTACATATACAAACATGTATTTCCTTTATTTACATGTACCAGTAATTTGTACAATAAGGGAAAACATATTTAATACATGCATTTTTTCTATAATTGACTCTAGGACAAATAAACAAGAAATCATCTACATGTATGTAAACAAACGCCTCTGGCAGTTTCACCTGGGAAATGCATGCACTGCAGGTGTGAAATGTCAACTCTTACATTTGTAATTTCATTCTAATTAACCATTTATATGACCTTTTGAAGCCACACGCCTCCCCGACAGCTTAATCGAGAAAATAACTGATACATCTATGTCTGGTTGGAATTGTCAATTCAGAATTCCAATAATTATAAATATTAATTCTGTATAATTATATAATTTATAAATATAAATTCTGTATAATTATATAATTAAATACATATCAATTGTGTTTAATTATATAAATAGAAAGTCATATTTGGAAGTAAAATATATGAGATTTAAAATTTAATCATCAATATAATTATTAAACACATTGGTAATATAAAATATTTAATATAAATTGTATTATCCTATTACTTTACCGACTAATCTATCATTTATATTAATAACTTGCTAATAAAATATAAGATTACAGAAGTTAATCACATGAATGTGCACAAAAGTCATTCAAATAATAACACGATACTATTCGTGTATCATGCGTTCGTTTCGTGTATCGTTCGTTTGTTTCGTGTATCGTGCGTTTGCTTCGTGTATCGTGCGTTCGTTTCGTGTATCGTGCGTTTGCTTCGTGTATCGTGCGTTCGTTTTGTACATCGTGCGTTTTTCGTGTCGTTTGTGTGAAGCGTTCTTTCGTTTTCCGTTCGTTTCGTTTGCGTTTTTCGTTCGTTTGCGTTTCGTGTGTAGTGTAAACTTATACGATCCAGGGTCTGTACAGGCATTTCCAAATAAATGGTGGTTTGAATCAGATTTTTCGGCGCCAAACCTCCCACTTCCATTATGGTTATAAGGTTCAGGTTGTCACTATAACAGCATTTTTAACAATACTGGGACAAAATAGGTATAATGGTTGTCAACGCAGTACTTGGTGAAAATCCATCGTTTATTATCGTCTCAAAATTGCGGTTGCAAATCGTTTCCTCCTTTGCCATATAATTACATACTTTTCATTATATAAATACACGGACATAACAGATACCTAGAATATATAGTGTTTTTCTAACATGTCTACATATCGGATACCAAGTGATATACAATCATGAAATGTGTCTCCAACAATAATGTGTTGCTACTTTACCTCTAATAAAATAAATAAATGTTGTTTGTCTGCTATCTAGGTAAAATATAATATAAGGTATTTCTATTGTTTTCCTTTAACTTTTATGCATTTAAATTTTGCACAAATATATCAAATACATCGTCTGCTTCACTGACGGCACATATATACACCGATTACCATGTCAGGCCAAAATATAACATAAGGTTACCATGATCAGTTATGAATTCATTCAGTCTCCATTACTGTACTTGAGTAGATTGTGTTCACTGTAACAGAGCATGTGGGACTCTGATACTCAAATATTACATTTATATTAATTAAATTGTCGTAATCAATATAGTTTGATGGTGTGTTCTTCCATTTTCCTTATGTATACATTCTTGAATAGCTTGGATAATTTGTGAGACATATTGTTGATTCTAATGCATTTATTATATAGCACGTTTTTTTCATTTGCTAATAATTACTCCCAAATCCACAATTGACATGTCGGGTAAGGGTTCTAGTGCGAATGAGCCACCATATCTAATTCTTGAAATTTAACATGTCAATTAACACAGAATGATAGGCAATAAAGACATCAACTACCTTTGCAATAATATATTTTTGGACATTTTCATCCGAAGGTGGAGCGTACATGTTGCGAAATTACGTCCAGTGTTTAAGTTATCCACTGAACAGTTTCATATGACGTTACGAATTGCTATGAAGTTTATATGGTGAAATGTAATCGATAATGTTTCGCGAAATTTTAATTTTTGCAATTACTATATCATTTCTTAATCCAAGATAGAGATATTTTTTCTTGCATTAACATAGAAATCAACGTATTTTATATGAATAGTTTCCAGCATCAATTGATGATTGGATACGTTTTATTGGCAGTACTTTCGACCGTGAATTTCCTCATTGATACCGGCAGCTATTCAAATCCAATGTATTTTTCACAAATATTGTATCAAGACTTTATGTTTGATTAGTTCATTTGTTTTTAAAGATGAAATATTTATTTCTTGGGGCTATTTATTACTTCCATATCGATAACAGGTTTTCGTAATGGCTATAGTACAGTGTATTATTAGGAATATACTACGATTGTATATGCCTTTGAGTTGGGTTCGGTTATTTGTATTAATCGACACTTCCTGTATTATTGTCAACTACATCGTCACTACTAGAAATGTGTGGAGAGAAATTAGGAAAGATAGACAACTGAACATTCCTACCTTCAATAGGTGATTCGGAACTCTATTACTTTATATTGATATGGGGCGCGAACCAGAGTCAGTTGTGATAAGATTAGTTGGTCAACGATCTTAACCACGAGGACACTCATGCTCTGTTTTTAATTGTAGCAACATGAACAAATATATTCCAATGATTCATTATTTTCGTGATCATCAACACATATCATGGCGTTGTATTTTCACAAAAAATCTGTGTCACAGATGACAACGGATATTTTCAGGTTCAGTTCCTGTAGTCACAGTCCCATCCTCATTCCCTAATTTATAACATTTGACCAAGCTGTTAGCAAGAGTACAACAGCTGGTGTGGAGCAGAATCTGCTTACCTTCCAAAGAAGCTGAATTCACAGGTGGTTTTTTGTGGGATTCATGTTGTCCATCTGTGGTCTACGGATTCTGATTACCTTTCCACCTTTTTTAGCTCACCTGGCCTTTAGGTCATGTGAGCTATTGCCTGCCTTTACTTTTCGTCCGTCGTCCGTCCGACAATATTTCGCATTTTAATCTTCTCCTCAGAAACCACTAGGCTAATTGCAACCAAACTTTGGTGGAATGATCCTTGGATGGCCCTCTTCCACAATTGTTTCCGGTGATCCCTACTTCCATCCAAGGTGGCCGCCAAGCTAAAAATAGAAAAAAGGGGATGCCATTTTAATTGTCCATTGCTGCTTTAGTATGAGTCAAAATGAGCTCAAATTGTAACTGCAACTACATGGCAAGGAGTAGTTTAACATATATTCCGGGTTTTTCTGTGAAATTTTTCTTTCAGGCGATGTATACCGATTATTTAAATTAGGCATATTTTGATAAAAGTTCCCATTTGAATCTTCTCCTCTGAAACCGCTGAACGTAATTAAACCAAAACCTGACAGGGATGGTCCCTGTGTGGGTCTCCTTCAAAATTGTATCCGACAGCTCCGCCCTCCATTCAAGATGGCTGCTGTTACTAAAATTATACATTTCGTCACAAGAAGTTTAACTGCAGCTACATGGCAATGAGTAGTTTAAAATATATTCTGGGTTTTTCTGTGAGATTTGTTCAGCCAGTTTATTCCGTTTAGGAATATTATGAGATAAAAATCACATCTAAATCTTTTGCTCAGAAATTTGAGTTGAAATGATCTTTGTGTGGCCCACTTTCAAAATAATGTGTAACACCTCAATTTTCTATTAACTTTATATGTCAAATTGAAAACCAGGTGAGCGATTACAGGCTCCTGGAAGCCACTAAATTTAAGTGTTTGTTATCATTGGTTTAATTTATATGTATATCCAGGAAAAGTTCAAAATAAAAACTAGTCAGTTATGTTCAATATTAGAAATGAATGACACCAAATCATGTTGCATACATGCAATACATGTAGCAAAGATGCATCGTTAAGAATGTAACAAAATGTAACGCTCAAAACACCAATAGGGGGTAAACAGTAAATTATGAGTATAGGGATACAAACACCAACAGTAACGAAATAATAAGCTAGAAAGTATTTAAACCGGGTTTCATTATATTGTAATGCTTTGCACCTGTCACATATTATGTATCAACAGGTATCTTAGTGCATAGGTAAGTTTTTGCATCGATTCTAAATATATTAGATTTACGAAATTGGATATTATAATAGTCCTTATTTAAATGAGAACATTAATAATATAGTATGGATAAACATTATGCAAAATTCAGAAAACATACTCAACACCGCAATGTAAAACGAAAATCTATTTTCATATTATCCTATTATGGACGTCTTACAAGGGAACCGTTCTCCTATAGTGTTGTCTGTGTAGGTATAGTGCCCAAGCCGGTAGGCGAGGGCACTATACCTTCCCAGACAACACTATAGGAGAACGGTTCCCGAGGGAGAAGTAGATAATAAATTTAGTACATAACATGTCTAATGGCTAAAACATTTAAAAAATAATTGTCTTTACATTTTTTGCTGCAATGTGAATTCGTCGGCATCCGTGCTGCCGAATCTGGAAGACATGTCGGCAATGTAAACAATGACGTCATCAACGGTTAATCGTAGGGCCGCGCATATCAAGGGAAGTAACTTTTATTGAAAATTCATCACGTAAATTCGCGGGAAATTTGGTATAGTCCCGCGGGAAGAATGGTCGCTTTAGTATAGTGCCTGTTGCGAAATATAGTCTCCCGTAGTCAAGAAATGAAATATACTGTTAAAATATAGTGCCTAGCTAACAACCAACGAAATATTACTATTTCTATATGTTATGTACTAAATATATATATCAACACCAACGATTACATCTTTATCAAATATCACATCATTATCAATTTATGTTAAGCAGATGTATAACGTGATATAATGCGATTTGACTACACAAGAACATATTTTTGACATTGCTTTTTCCTTGTTTTAGATAACCCTGAAATCACAATTCTGTCTGTAATTGATGGTAATGAAATCGGAGAGAACAATACTGCAATTTTACAATGCAAAGTGGAAAGTAATCCACTATCAATGGTGGAATGGACTTTTGAAAACAAGACGCTTAATGAAGGCAACCATGACGTTCTTCAGAGTAATTTTACGATTCAAAGGGCTAAATGTGTAGATACGGGCTTTTATATGTGTATAGCAACAAACATTATAAACATGAACAGTTACAGCGACAAAAAGTTGTTCAACTTTCAGTTAAATGTAAGTATACTGTACATACTATTGACTTTCTTTAGTTCTATAAAACAATAAAGATAGATTTATCATACACCTTCAGATTTGTCCTTCGTAAATGGTAGCTACCTCATCAGTGTATTTGCACGAATGTGAGGTCTTTAGGTATTGTGTTTCTAGTACTCAGACTATCGCGGGGAAAACAAGTACATCTCGAATCTAGAAACTGACTACACAATATAATCTCATAAGACATTAATATCTACTAGTTCCAGCCTTTTCATTCAACATTTTAGCTGTAACTGGAATGATTGGCTAATCAATATCGTGTTCTTACTGTACGTATGATTATGTAGGAAGAAGTCAAAATGCAACTGCAGAATGTAAAACAGAACTACTTTGTTAGGTTTAGCATCGAGACAAACATTCAACTGGTAAAATATATTGTCGTTGTAACTTAATGTATGAATTCGCATCCAATATCATGACAATAACTAAACTTTGTCGGAATATATTACCTCTCAGATGACATGAACATATTTACCATAACAGTTACAAGTATGCAAAATATGATTGCAGAGAACACGAATAAATGGGTAATTCAGATATAAACATAAGAATACAATCATAAATGTAAATCATAAGAAAATATACCGGGTATCACAGACAAAAACTGGAAATAAGAACGGATTATCATCACTTGCCCTATTACCCTCTTCCACTGTCAGACCTGATTCATAAGGCCAGATACCGAAACGTATATTACAAATATGAAGCATGCTGGTAATCCCTAAATTACATATGGAACCGATATTTACTCAATGCGACAATAATGCATTCGAAATATTATGCAAATCTTTAGGAATCAGTGTACAATCCTCATTTGTGTTGATGCATCCGCTATGATGGCTGTATATGATTTTTAGGTTCACCGCGAAGAGACACCATGTTTGAACCGCCTAAAAACCAAATAGGACTAGCACCGGGTCAGCATTTGAAAATGCAAATCCATATCATAGCCTACCCACCACCAGTTGTAGAATGGCAGTTTAGGTCTGCTGATAATTCTACAACAGAAACATTGTCATCAAATGTTCAACAGACGAATATGTTTAAACACACGGCTTGTTTTGAAAAAATCAACGTTACAGAGGCTGATGTTGGACAATACTCAATATTTGTTCATAATGGATTAGGCAGCAACTTTAGTTATTTGTTCAACGTGTACCCGCAAGGTAAGAACATAGTATTATGATAAACTGACATTATGCATAAATAGGACAGCGCCATCTCCTGTAGTAGACATGGGAGAAGGATTGTCATTCATCCATCTAATGTATGCGATATATTTATCTAATATATTGAAGCATTTCTCATATTGATGAAGATCCGATGCTCCGTAACCATAATGTAGCTGCTCATATTTTACTATAAATAAAGTAAGAGTGAATGACCAGTTATAAATATTAAATTGTTAAAAATTGTGACTTCCGGATGGTATAGAACCTAATATAACTTAAGCATTATATTGGAATCTTTAACATCTCCCCTAACCGATTATTCAATCGGTAATTATTAGTATGTGGTAAGCTTCTTCTATGTATGGAAACGATCACACACGCTATCGTACGGGCATTTCAAT
The DNA here is from genome assembly GCA_002080005.1 of Gigantidas platifrons. Classification (NCBI taxonomy): domain Eukaryota; kingdom Metazoa; phylum Mollusca; class Bivalvia; order Mytilida; family Modiolidae; genus Gigantidas; species Gigantidas platifrons. Next base: position 58,020 of record MJUT01003378.1, read on the forward strand.
TGATTCTACATAAAAATGTCCTAGAAAAGGAAGAGGAAAGAAGTTTTGGTTAATTATAATAAAACAAGACTTAACATAGGCCACCGCCATGACTGTTGGATGGAATTGAAGGAAGCGTCGAGAGCTCAAACTCATGGTAATGTATTAACTTTAGTACCATTGTGCATGTAATTCTGAAATTGGGACATGCATCACGCCAAGCGATGTTTTATACTCCTGTTTCAAGCTTACAGGCATTATTCCTTTAAGGGACTACACAGTTAAAGTTTTCTATTCAATATGTGTGGTTCGTACCATTTCAATGTTCTTATATATAGCGATATCTTAGCTACCCTGAAAATGTCCGTATGTTTTTTTTTTTTGTTTTTTTTTATTCAATTTATACGATTTTGTTTTACACTTTTTGATTCAAATCTTTTCATACAAATTGCTCTTGAAAAGACATAAATTCTCATGTGATACATCAAAACACACCCACCTACACACATATTTTCCATGTTGGTGAGGTCGACAAAAATTATTTTAGATGACAAGTTAAGAACATTGGACAGTTATATATAACATAACTGACTGACGACTGGCACAAAACCGAATTTCTCACTGTCATTTTGTGTGTTTTGTTCTTTCGGACCTAGTGTTTGCAATATTCTTATTAACAGATATATTATGCTTGGGAGGGGTATTTTCTCAAATACCCCTCCCAATATGATATAGTTGTTTTTATTACACCTTGTATAAGAATCCTGGATTTTGATTGGTTAATATCCGGTGTAATTTCCGTGTATTTTCATACTTAGTATTAATTTCGTTCATTTTTACCCTCGCGTGCCTCAAACCGTCAAATTCCTTCGGATTATTTAATTTGACATATAAACATCAATGGATTAATGTAATTTTTCTGCGGGATAAACTCGACTATAGTAACAGCTGATATGTAGTACATGTATCAAACGGGCAGGAGTGGACTCAGGTTTATTGTCTTAGTGACTCAACCAGGTCTATGTTATTGTTATCGTGAACACACACACACACACACACACACACATACACGCACGTACGAACGCACACACACGCACACGATATAGCTGAACTATTGTTGTAAGTGGCGTTAAATGCCATCCATCAAACAAACAAACATATGTTTGGATGGGAAGGTTTATTATATGTATATTCCGTAATTCAATCCAACTGTCATTGAGATTATTAAAATATGCTCTCCTCTTTTGAGTTTATTTTCATTGTCATCAATGTAGGTTTGATACTTGTGTTATTTACACATTCCTTGACAAGTACTCTAACAATTGTAATATAATGTCTCTTCTTCGTTCAATGATTATAAATACATTGTAGATAAACCTACTGCCCCTACTATTTTTTATGTTCTGTGTAAAACGACATCTGCTGTTGTATTGTGGAAATCAGATTTTAACGGTGGATCAAAGCAGGAGTTTTATGTACAGTATTGGAGAATATCACAGTTATCACCTTCAACGTTATCACCATCTATTCCTGATTCTGTCTCAACATCTGTCCTGCTGTACACGGTGAACACCTTGGTACCAGAGACCATATATATATTTCAAGTAATCGCTAGGAATAATATAGGGGATTCTTCGTCGAAATCGATGACATGTACTACAGACAAAGGTATGTATGTTTTGATATGAATTAGTGTATAACCTTTGAAGTATTCCGGTAAAATGTGAGACATCAATCATGTTTGCCGTGTTTGTTTTTATTTCTCTGTTATTTCGTATTATAAATTCAATTGATGTAAAACTGTATGCACATTTATGCCATTTATCTACTTATCCATATACTGAGCTATTGTAATATGGCTACAATACTGTAGCGTAGTTTATAGTAGGATAAACCATGTTTACCATTCAATAAAGAAAAGGTAAGCAGTTCCTGCCCCACTTGTTTCACATGTCGTGTTACTCTTGTTATCAACCGGAATAAATGAGGAAATAAGTGGATTATGAGAAACGATCATATCCTAGTAATTTGTGATACAGATATTCCGTAACAGTTGCAAAATTTTGGTAGCGACCGTAAAACTTTCGAAAGGATGACTTCAACTTAATTATTTAAAACCTTCATTGTTGGCAACAATTTTTATGATAGAAAACACAAACTCTGGAACATCGTATCCACTACAAGATGTATACTCCATATGCTTGTCACCTTTTTAGTTGCTTTATGAATAATTATGTGTGCAGTTGTACATTTATATAATAGTTCCTTATGTATAGGGCAGTACCGAGAGCTATTGACTATCTCAAAGGCACTCTTATCTATCACGATAATGCCATATAACTAAGTAACTATTATTTTATTTCATTGAGGGAAATAAGATTTGCTAAATAATTTTGCTCATTTTAGTGCATGGACTTGTTGTATATTGACGATGGACAGCAACTGAAGTAGTTTGACAACAGACGACAAATGATGAAAATTTAATACATGTATCCTCACTTTTGAACAATATCCTTATTTTGAAACAAATAAACATAAACAACAAGCAATTTATTATTTTTACTTTGACAATTGCACGATCTCCGCTGTGCTTTAGAAAAAAGGACAACACTCTTAAAACTTTTGCATGACACGCTACCATGTCTACACCAATGAAAAAGTCCTATTTAGAAATGATCAAATATATCTGCACCTAATCAGTCTTTATTTGATGATTTAACCTGCTTGTTTGGTTGGTGGTATCGTCATCGATCACATACTATCTCAGACATCAAAGACACCATGAACATGGACAATGCAATAGTTAGGATCAATAAATGCTGGTAGTTAACTGACTGCTAGCTAGGAAGGTAGAATGTGCTAATAACACCCCTTTCTCTTTGGGCATTCCTCTCCTGTATAGAAGTTTCTGGCCTCAAGTTATCGTCTCGTAATCAGAAATATTCAAAATGTAGTACTATTTACGAATAAGAAAATGTTTTATATTATACTTTTTGACATATATAATTCACTTAGGAAACACATTAATGAAATGAACATTTATCTTCTGTTTTAGTACAATGCCAGACAAACCCTGCCTCAATCAGTCAAGACAGTTATGGAATATTGGCAGCAGGAATCTCATCCTTGATTATTGGCTTAATTTCTATTATATTTTCCGTTTCCTTTGTTTTTCTTTGTCGTAAGTATTTTCATTTTCAAATCAAAATACAAAAAAGTACAAAACGCATCCTCGCATGTAAATGTATAATGTCAAAAACTATAACAATATTCGTTAGTACTAGTCAACAAAAGACATCATACAAGGGTTTGATGTTCAATATTTTTACGTAGAGAAAAAAAAGTCGACAAAAATCGTATAAATTAGATTCATATGAGTATAACAAATAAAGCAATATCAACTAAATTTCTCAACATCATAATAAGAACAAGTCATGAACAAACAAAAAATGTCATTCCGAATAGAGGTTTGCCGAGTTCATTAACGTGTGTGACCACCTCTTGCAGCAACGACAGCTTCGCATCTTCGACGCATAGAACCAATCAATCGTTGGATAAAGGATGTTGTTCCATTCGTGCACAAGTGCGTAACGCAGCTCTTGTAGTAGTTCCAGTGGATTTTGGTGGTAGCGAACATGTCTACTGAGTTCATCCAATAAATGTTCAATTGGTGACTGATCCGTTGTTGATGCCGGCCAAGGTACAACACGGATGTGATTCTAGTGCAGAAAGTCTTGACAAACATGAGCCAGGTGACATTTTGCATTGTGATGTTGAAAGACGTGACCAAAGTTTCGCTGTTGCAGAAAACGAAGAACGATATAATCAAGAATATCGTCTCTGTATTTTACGGTATTCAATGTTCCTTGAACTATTTTGAGCTGAGTGCGACCATCCTGACAATTTCCAGCTCATACCATGAAACTTCCGCCTCTAAAACGGCCAGACACGTACACACATTGGTTCGTAAAACGTTATCCATGCCTGCGGAACACAAGACAACGTCCATCGCTAGAACGAAGTGAAACCGGGATTCATCACTAAAAAGGATTTGTTGCCAGATGTGAATCCTCCAACGATGGCGTGCACGAGCCCAGACGATTCTCGAGGTCCTTTGACGTTGTTTAAGGATTGGTCCTACCACCGGACGGCTAGCTCGAATTCCAGATTCACGTAGTCTTCTTCGAACAGTCTGACCCGAAATTCTGACGCTTGCTAGAAAGAACAAGACTACGGGCAATGTCCTCAGTCGTTATACGATTCCGGAGGTGACTAAGGCATAAATGTCTGTCTTGACGTTGTGATGTTGTGACTTCAAACACGGCTTGCCGCTGCAGGGTCTGTCATTAGTCCTACCTGTTTGTCGAAGAATGGCAAATTGTTTACTTTTGTTGACAGTACAATTAATTTTAAATTTAAATGCCTAATTCGATTATCGCAAACTCGATCATGGGACGGAAAATTGAAGCGCGTTTCATGCAAACATTGATGTAAATGAAAATTAACAATTGTTATGGTTTTTACATAAAACATACATTTAGAAAAATCTTTGTATCGTTTTTTTTATTGACTAGTATTATATTAAACTTTCACAAAGTTTACCTGAGTTCACCCCCGGTTTTTAGTGGGGTTCGTGTTACTCGATCTTTAGTTTTATATGTATGTTTTGTTGATCGTTGTTTGTACTTTTGCACTTTTTCTTTTGGCCATTGTATTGTCTGTTCTTCTTCGATATGCGGATATATTGCCCCCTTGTTATCTTCAAACTCTTCTTACATGCTTTCGTAGTTTGAGTATAATTTACTGCTGACAATATAGCTGATTGTATAAATTTCACTTTTATAGGATCTCGACTACAGAAAAGGGATCGCATGAGGTATATATGATTTAAGTCTTTTTTTCCCATTATAATAGATTTTTCGTTTATTAATTGATTTCCTCAGCCAACATAAAACACTTTGAAACATTCATTAAAACTGCACATTTCATTGAAAGGAAGAATAGTGTGCCAATATATACATTTGAGAGCCGGGTGGCTCAATGAGTTAGGTAGTTGGATTACCAAACAACTCATACAAGCCTATTACCAATACGGTGTGGATTCGTGCCCGGCTTTGTAAATTACCAAAAAGGTGCACTCGACTCACAGCCGCAAGTGACAAAGTTTACCAGTTAATTGCCCATGGTAGGTCATTATCTCCGGGTACTCCGGCTTCTTCCACTACTAAAACTGAGCGCCATGATATAGCTTAAATATTACTGAAAGTGGCGCTAAACACCAGCAATCAATCAATCAACCAATGTACATTTGTGATTGACGAAAATGACATTGGCTGACAATATAGTCAAACACACCAACACGAACCGGTCTTCTGTGTCACCAAATGTCTAAGACACAAATATGGCAACGACATACAAAATGTACGTCGATGACTGGATATAGCGATTACCTTCATTTAAAGGGACATTATCTACCAAATCGTAAATTTTTGTTACCCATGAAAACTATCAGATATGATTGATGTCTTAATAAAACGTGCGTGTGTGTATTTAAATTTGATGAAATGTACTCGCATCGAGGAAAAATCGTGCAACTGCTTGTGTTTTAATATCGATCAAGAAATGGACGCCATCTCATTAATTGGTTACGGAGTTTGTTGAATCGTCATTAAATCAGCACAACAATAACTCATTTCTTTTTTTTCTTTGTTCATCTGCTTTTAATTGGTGTTAATTATGGACAAAGAACCATGCAAGTTTGCAGTTAATAGGCTACAAAATACAAATTATTCGTTTTTATCTGTCACTATACGGAAAAAGCGAGGTCAAATTATTTGCTTGCAAGGAAATAAGTAATCGATGGTAATTTTCGTTTTCAAAAGGCGAAAGGTGGTTCGATAAGCTGTTTAATGTGAAATATTTACCTTTATTTCATCACTGTAAAGCTATTTACCAATTTTAAAAATATATATTTGTTTTGTCATAATCGTAGCTAATGTCCCTTTAATTAATGCGAGTAATTTAAAATATTATAAAGTGAAAAGCAAAAAAAAATAAAAAAATACACCACTGTCGGAACAATAGAAAAACATCGTAGAATGTGGCGGACCAAACTAATATAACACATTGAAAATCTTTTAAACAGGGCAATAATAATGAATATTTAGCACAGAAAACGAAGATGCTATAGTAAAATTTTGAGAAGCTTAGTATGTGTGATTAACCATACATACCACTAGATTCTCTAATTAATATTCAAGGTGCAATGGGGACTGTTCACAAAATTTCTTTTCACAGACGCCGATGTTGTTCCATAAGTTGTTATCAGAATGTTTTAATCTGTTTGACGCTTGAATTGCTTACGTTGGTTACGCGGACACGTCAATATGTTTTCCGTTTTAGCATGCGTCTGCAGTGTTGTGAACTTGGGTGTAGTAATTTATAAGTTGAGTATAAATTTTCCAAAGACCTCTCAAAGAAATTGAAATGGACGGAGGCCATAAAGAGACATGATCCATCTACCAAACGCCTATGTAAAACGGGTCAATACGATGTAATTGTAAATGTGGTCTCTAATATCAGTGACAGGCCGCCGAGTACTAATACGTTATATCCAATACGGGCCACTTCATTTGTTTCAATAGTACTGATCTTATACTTACAGTTGACTAAAGAACTACAGAAATATTAGGTTATTAATTATACTTACAGTTGACTAAAGAACTATAGAAATATTACGTTATTAATTAAATTCCTAATGTTGTATTGGTGCATCACATTTCATTTCTTTGCCATGGCCATTTATATTATTGGAGAAAAGGGTGTAATATACTCTTATAAAACGATTTTGATGTTTCATTTTGTAACTGATAAAAATGCACTCTGAAGCAGGATTTTTGTTCTGGAAAAAAATTGTCAATTCATGGGCAATGATAAAAATCTGGGTAAAAGGGTAAAAGACCATACATGTACAATTCAGCGGGACACAAACATGCTTTTAATACCATTAGGCAGTAATATACAAGTTTCACTAAGCACAGAAAAGAAAAATTAATAATCAAATAAAGTTGTAACAATAAACAAAAATAATTTATATGTGCATAGACACCTTTTCAAGTACTATAGTGTTTTGGTACTTTTTAACAGTTAAAGGGGATATGATTCAAAATTAATCCAAAACAGCTAATTATAATACAAAATAGCAATTTATGTTTGTAATATTTAAAAATGCACAGCGAACACATTTATGATTATTTTCCAAAATGTTCATCCAAGAATATTCTTCATTAATATGATATATCCAGGTTATGGACAGGAAAAAAATAATTGACATAGATGACCACATTTTTTTATTTTTGAAACATATTTTCATTTTCTCATTTTTGTTTCAATTTGAATAAAATTAAATATTGATTCCTATCCGCTCTCTTCCCACTTTTACTCATCAAATTCATGATTTTCTATTTTCAATGAATTCATTTTCGAAATTTAACAAATTCTTCTTTAGGGTACAAGTAGACCACCTAAAGCATTTTGTTTTACTATGCAATGTTTTATGACGATAGTTACAAGATGTATCTAGTTCTAAAATATTAAACTCAGTTGTCCGGACGTTTCCAATCGTGTACCTTTACTTTTGTTTTTGTTTTTGTTTTTGTTTGCATTAAACGCGGAGTCTTATGCAAATTGCGATTTTTCCGTATCATTCCTGAAACTGTAGCATGCAGTTAACTAAATGTATAAACTACGTTTTATCTACATTAGAATGGAATAAATCCACAAAAAATAATGTGCTTTGCCTCTACCATTAAACAGTTTTTTACATGCAAAATAATTGTAATCTTCAATTACAATATATTTTTACATATATATTACAATCCTATACATTTAATAAGTTGGATAGCATCGTGGTGCTGTATAGGTCACAGACAAGAACAACTTGTAGACACCAAATGGGTAATCCGAAACCGAAGGGCAGGTAATGGAAAAGAAAAAGGACTAAATGACGAACAGTGATCTACAGAACACTACATAAAATACTAAAGATTGAGCAACACGAATCCCACTAAAAACTCTGGTATTCTTTGTCTTTTGTTTTACATTGCATGGCAGTTCCAGGTTTTGTGCGACGATCCGCCAGTCTGATCGTACACAATATTTTAATACTACCAAAATCTGCAAAAATAATTTTAAAACAGTATGAAATAACGAATTTTCTTTATTAAACTATTTATTATGCCAATCATAATGAATCTCATTAGATTCTTTCTAAAATAAATCCTATAATTAATCGTTTGAAACAGTTAAATATACTACACGAAGAAGGGATATATTCCCTGTATAATGTTGTCCCAAATAATCTTAAAGAGTGTGATTCAGATTTGAAGATTGTCTTAATATACATAAATATATCCATTCATAATTGTGTACGTTGAGGCTTTATCATTCCATTTTGTTCACTTGGAGGTAATATGTTTCCCGAAATACGGTTACTTTAAAATGTAGAAATAATGTCCATCAGTATTGCGGTTTGAATAACCGTACATCATGTGCACCATTCATCAACATGTATACGCTACACCATGGTACCTGCCAATATGGGTTGTAAACGACCGCTATATATCTTAATATTTTCGTAATAATGCTGTTTTCTTACGACTTAAAGACTATACTTTTATTTTACATATACTCGTCTACTAAATCTACATTTCTAACATAGCGCCGGGTTGGGTCAATCAGTTAGGTAGTTGGATTACCAAACAATTGACACAAGCCTATCACCAATACGTCATGGGTTCGCGCCCTGCTTTGTAAATTACAAAAAAGAGTGCATTCGTTTACCAGTTGCTTGCTCATGGTCGGTGCCTCTCTCCCTGGGGACTTCGGCTTCTTCCACCACTAAAACTGGTTCTCATGATATAGCTGAAATATTTCTGAAAGTTGCGTTAAAACACCAAAAATAAAAAATAAATCTACATTTCTAACAGGTAATACCACCCCTCGCTATACTAGTTAAGCCTTCAATGTATGAACTGTCAACGTTTCATAATTCGGTACCGTCATTACGTTTGCGCTATATACAATCGTCGTTGGTAATTCAAACGCACGTGTAACCACATATGAAACAGTAGCGTCACCAATCGGGACAAGCGGTGAATGATTCCTATTAGATTCGTAGTAAGATTTAAATTGTAATTAAAATAGGCATTTGATGATGACCAAGTTCGACATTAGTTGATCAGTTACCATAAACTAGGAGTACAATCATTTAATGAAAAAATGAAAGTATATCACCTTAATAATTATATTTTGTTTGTTTTAAGGACTAATGACTACACAGAATTCACAACATGTACACATTGTAATCCTGTAGTAACAGATAATTATGATAGTTTAAACACGACAGTCATTGGTATGTAGTCTAGTTATATAAAATAATACTAATCAGTATTTGATGAAAACATCATATTTTACATAGTTGCATACATGCATATATCCAATATTTATTACGCACATCTAGCGTTAGCAATATGTTACAACTTGAGCAGTCTTAAAAACAGGCAACAAACTTAATCCACCCTTGATACAATCACGGAACATTCATTCCTCGTATTTCATCAACCCTCATTGTAAGACTCAACAAAGACAATAATCGTTTTTCTGTCGTACGATATCTAATTGGAACTGGCTACCACAGCAAAAAAGCTTTAATTACTTGGCTGAAGCACTTAAACCTGCTGTCTTCTCCAGGATGGAAAAATTTATGACATCTGTAAACAGTTGTAAAAGTTTTCAGTTTCCATGTGGAGCCTCTAACACAATATGTAGTCTTGTTTAAGGCGGTCAGTAATTTGTGCATGTAGATGAACTCATATTTCAAGCTATGACAGATTTCAAAATGCAAAAACTCGGGTTCCTACAGAAATACAACCGAAAGTAACTTTATAACTTATATAACTTAAATATTGTTTAAGGATTGATTGCAATTTTGTTCGGTTCGTGAAGAAATAACTTCAGTCAGGTTGTACACACCTTGTAAACACGCTACATTTAAGGATTGATCGCAATTTTTGTTCGGTTTGTGCAGAAATAACCTCAAGCAGGTTGTACAGAACGCTTATCCCACGTAGCGGGTTACGCAAGGGTGTGTACAACCTGATTGAGATTATTTCGAACAAATAATTTCGATCAATCCTTATAAATTAATTCAAACTTTTTTTGCTATATTTATTTTTTTCAAACTAAGGCAAATAATCGGAAATAAATTTAAATAACCCCAAAGGTGCCTCATTTAATGAAAATCGCATGATGACAACGGCACGTGAGACGCCTTGGGAACGACGTCTATTTTCATATTCAGTACAATCAAAACACGTATAAAATGACATGTGACTCTAAAATCAATGTATATATATACATGAACTGACAACCCTTTACGAGCTGATGGGTTCAACCAAAGTTTTTGGTGGGTTTGTGTTGCTCATTTCTTTATTTCTATGTGTTTGTCTTCGTTCTATGTGTTGTTTGTCTAATGTTAGCATTGTCTCTGGAATTTTCATTCTTGATTGGCCCTTCCTTTTTCTATGTTGATAGATGTAAATGCTTTTATGTGAAATTGGAGACATGAAGTGTTTTTTCTTCAAAACTGGGGAAATTATTGTTATAAAGATATTTGTTATTTCAAAAACGTCATTGAATACATCCAAAATGAGAACAAATGTTTTTGTCCAGATTTGATTTCTAAAGAAAATTATATAAAAATTGTTTTTGTCTGCGCTAGTATTTAAAACGTGTATGTAAAATGAAATGTGCACGTCATGTTTATGGACTACCATTCATCAAGCAAGTTCAATGTCAATAGATTAGAAAGCCAAATGATTACAACACCACTGTAAGCCAGAAACCCGAATGGCCTGAACAAGATGGCCAACATTTGCAATCAGATCGCAAGGTAGTAAACTTGTCACTTTAAGATCTTAAATATGTTTTGTTTACAGGACCAGCTGACATAAACGAGACCCAAACAGACAGGAAGTAAGCTTTTTTAAAATCAAATTATTAGTGGTATCTATTGAAAGTTTTGAAATAACATACAGCTAAGATATTGCATATGTTTTTGCAAGTCCCGCTGACATAAACGAGACACAAACAGACAGAAAGTACACTTTTCCTAAATCAAATTATTCTCGGCAAAGTCTGTTGCAATTTGTTTTGCTGTTGGCATTCTTGATACAACATACAGATAGAAATTAGTTTGTCCTTCTAAGTTTTGCAACCTATGCTTATTGTATTATAATGAAAATGACTCCTCATATACACAATTATATATAACTAAGCAGTCACAATGTATATTCATATAATAGTATTGCACATCTCTCTCTTGCTTGTTCACATCATTTCATAAATAAACATTACAGAATACATACGGGGCAATAAATAAAGGACATTCCAGAGAAACTGTAAACATAAGGTACACAAGACGAAGCAAGAACATAGCACAATATGAATTGAACACCACTATGCGCAGACACACACAAATAACGTACAAAAGGTGCCTCCCTCCTACAAACAACTGGAGATAAAGACGAACCGAACATTGTTTTCATATTAGTAATCGACAATTCCAAAACAGACTTGGCTGTTTAATGTATATTCAGTTAGAAGAATTTAAAGATACCAGAGGGGCAATCAGAATCCGTATATCGAAGAAGAACACACAACGCAATGGCCAAAAAGAAAAAGTACAAAAGGACAAACAAGTAAAGATCAATTGTTGCTTAATATTTCTATATAATAACTAAAATACATATGTGAACAAATTCAAATTAGTATAAGGAATATACGTTGATATCCAAATATACCAGTAGGTGTATGACAAAATGACCAAAAGAGATTTTTTAAATTACTTTATCTTTCTCTCTCTCTCTCTGTTTTTTCCCTAGGACAACACCAAACAACTAAAATGATAATGTGTCCACAAACGCTGGATCAAAGCAATTCAACAGCTAGATGATAAATGACTGGGTTTGATTCATATTGACAATGCCGTACATCAATATTCCCACTATTACTGAGTTAAATAACACATCTATTCCATTTGACAAACATGATTATAACATATATTAGACATATTGTGTCCGTGTTGATTTTGATGGTGTGTCACCAACGTATGCATTTGTCCCGTTGTTTGTGTTTTTGTGATCAGTGTACATTTGAACAACTTGAATACTTATTTTATTATGTTTAATAAATTGATAATATAGTTGTTCATATACTTTAATGTAGTGTTGCTACCTATGAGGAATGTCTACTAGTCACGAATAAAGACCACACTTACAACAATTTGGATGAACAACCAAAAGGTACTGTTATTGTCTTAGTAATACCGACCACACTTACAATAATCTGAATAAACATCCAAACGGTACTGTTATTGGCTTAGTTATACCGACCACACTTACAATGATCTGAATAAACAACCAAAAGGTACTGTTATTGTCTTAGTTATACCGACCACACTTAGAATAATTTGAATAAACAACCAAAAGGTAATGTTATTGTCTTAGTTATACCGACAACACTTAAAATAATCTGAATAAACAACCAAAAGGTACTGTTATTGTCTTAGTTATACCGACCACACTTAAAATAATCTGAATGAACAACCAAAAGGTACTGTTATTGTCTTAGTTATACCACCACACTTACAATAGTCTGAATAAACAACCAAAAGGTACTGTTATTGTCTTAGTTATACCGACCACACTTACAATAGTCTGAATAAACAACCAAAGGGTACCGTTATTGTCTTAGTTATACCGACCACACTTACAATAGTCTGAATAAACAACCAAAAGATACTGTTATTGTCTTAGTTATACCGACCAAACTTACAATAGTCTGAATAAACAACCAAAATGTACTGGTATTTGTAATTTATAACAATTATATTTGAACAAATGACAAAAAGGATTGGACACAAGTTGCGCTAACATATGAAGTCCTCTCCCATTTACAGTGTACGTATCAATAATAACAACAAGAGCATGCACGATATGTCAGACAAAATAAATGAGATGCAAACCTTGGGCGGAAATCAAACAAAACAAATTAAGAAAATATATATATAATATATATATTTAAGAAAAAAAAGATGTGGATGTGGATGGATGCAATGCTTGCATGAAAAATGTTAAACAATTATAAATCCTTTGCACTCCTTAATAAATTTGTATACATTTCGAAAGACTCGAATATGTTCATCAAGGGTGAGGTTGTCAATACCGTTTGTGATTAAATTTAAATTTAAATCAATGTTAAATGGCACCCAGCTGAGGCTTTGTAACAAGTCATTTCGAAGTAAAGAATATCTTCTACAGAAGAAAAAGAAGTGTTCAGTATCTTCTCTTGAAAATCCGCAGTTGTAATTAGGACTAGCTACACTTTTTATTTTAAACAGATCGTAGTTCAAAAATGGAACTGAACATCTAATTTGGGTTAAGATAATGTTAAGTTTCATAGGGCCATAGAAAAAATGTTTTGGTCCTTGCTTAGGATATTCACTATTGAGGCGTAATGCATTCCTGAACTTTGGTATCTCTCATGGACGTGTCGACCTTGTTCAAACTCTTTATGGTAGATGGCATAAAGGAGTCAGTAGTCAAGGAAAGTCTACATAAATGTACAATTAGGTCAGAACCATTACGTAGGGGATAAACAGTTGTGCGCTGTATTGTTGGTGGAACAAGATCACAAAGACAATTGGGTGCTGTACCATTTCGCATATTATAGAATAACCGAAGTTTTCGTTTTTGTCTTCTGTTTGCTAGGGCTTCCCATTCCACTTCCTGATGAAGATAAACAGTTTTTTCAAATATTGGGAGGCCTGTTATAATACGAACTGCTTCTAATTGTTGTCGTTCTAATTTATTAGAATACCAAGACCCGCAGTTATCCTACACTTCACACGCATATTCAAATAGTGGGTGAATAAAAAGAAGGTACAACTTTTTCGGGATTTTCGCGATTCCTTCTTAGTTTCAATTTCCGTAACATGCAAAGATGTTTGGAGATATTTTAAATAGTGTTTTCGACATGGTCACTCCATTTAGCATTACTTGAAAATGTTACTCCCAAATGTTTCTGGGTATCAGTAAGTGGAATGTCTTTACCATCAAAAGAAAAAATGAAATCATTTTCTGCATCAATATTGGAAAGGACCATTATTTCAGTTTTATCAGGGTTAAAAGACAATAACCAACTACGAGACAAGTTCGTTCAAGTCGTTATTGATGACAGTATTGATTTCATCAACATTTCGACTCGAATATCCAAGAGCGTTGTCGTCAGCAATTAATCTACTTAAAGAGTGGAGTTTTTCTCCAATGTCGTTTATATAGACTAAAAATAGTAATGGGCCTAGGTACTGGTATTGTCATAGGTATACCGATGACACTTACAATAATCTGAAAAAACAACCAAAAGGTACTGTTATTGTTTTAGTTATATCTTACGACTAGTTGCATTATTCAAATGGAATAAGTATGTTAGTATAAAGGACGTGATATTTTGTATTCTTTTTTGTCCGCTTTGAGGATTATTTGTAATAAATCATATCAAATTTAGTGATCATCGAAATAGTGTAGCAATGTTGCTAATTTCAAGGAGAAAAAAATATATAGCAGCGGTATTTGTTCCACTGAAGATCACAGCTAGCAAAGTGGACATCATTTCGTTGACAACTTGACATTCTTTAGACAGAAACTATTTATTTAGCACTCTTTCGGAATAGGTGTACCGCGCTATGAATAAATTGTTCTACTTCAACGGGTGTTCTTAGAGACAAGATCAGTTGATAATTGAGATCTTCCCGGTGTATTTGAAAATGAAGTCAAAATATTAACGCGATCGCATATCTATTTATCTTAATCTTAAATGTAAATATGTTTCTTTCTTGTTAGTGCACATTTAAATCTATATGTATGGAGTGTGGAATTCTTTATTATGTTGTTTGTGTGTACGTGATAATTCATCAATGTATTAGCTATGTATATGTTAATGTGATATAGTATGTTTTACTTAAGCTCATTCATCCTGCATATTTTAGAAATGATGTTCGATATTGCTGTAGCAGTCTATGAGTAGATTAATAGCCGGTCGTGGTCGTGATCGTATGGTAGTTGGATTTATTACTACATATGCAACCATTACTTATCACCACTAACATTATGAATTCGAGCCCCACTTTGGCGAGGTGTACGCCATAGAACATTATGTGATCAAGTTTATCAGTGACTTGTGGCAGGTCGATGATTTTCTCCAGGTACTCCGGTTTCCTTCACCAATAAAACTGATCTCAACTAATGAAAAGTCAGCATGTTTAGGAATAAGATTAAATTTCAGCTTCATTTCAATATATGAAGAATACTTTGTAATTAATCATAAGTTTATGACCTATATTGAAGTAGGACAATAAGTATATTTAGTCTAAATTTGTCTTATTTTCAAATATTTTGTTCGAATGCATCAACTATATTTTAATATGATAGTATGCTGATACGTAGCGTTTATAAGTTATTTATACATCTAACCGAATATGAGCTGTTGTGACATCTATCGGCTGAAGATACCGATAACATACATCTACACTGTATAATAAATGTTTAATTTGAAACATTGACCATCATTATTATCATTATTAGAACTTTTAAGCATATAATTTCTGTTTCAGAAAAGAAGAAGTTAAAGAAGAAGGAGGAAACTTATGACAATATGAAAATTTAGATATATATCAGTTGTTATTATTTATGCATTGCATATTTTGTTGTTGATGTAATTGCTAACAGTACTAAGATGAAGATCCATATCTGTGATTTTACAGAAGCAAGTAATTAGTTTATCAAAAGTAAATAAGATTGGACTATGTATATAGTATTATTAGTGTATTTTGCTATATTAACGCATTTAATAAAAATAATCATTTATTCACAAAAAAGTTGTCAATGCTTATAGCAAATTTTGGATAACACCCCAGAACTCATGCAAGCAGATATTATAAATGTTCAGACAATGTGCATATTTTACATAAATATACGTTTCTTGACAAAGCAATATATGCGGAACCGTAGCTCTTATGCTGTTTTTTTATTTCCTTTCTATTGTGATCATAGAGCAACGAATTTCACTTGTTTGTAAACTGAGGTTGGGCCATTCGGGTACTATAGTCTCGTTTGACGTCGAAAAGAGAGATCAAGGAATTCGAATGAGTGAAATTCATCCATCTTTTACATTCAAAATGACAATCCAAAGGGTTGGAAGTGTCATGTTCTTGGTTTTATCAACAGTCCAACAAATCGTCGCCTTACGTTTTAACACCCCTGAATTAAACTGATACTAGCTATTTATGTGTGGTGACGTCCTTATTCCCTCAACTAAAACAACTGCTCAGGATTTCCTCATGGTGTAATCTGTAAATCTGGATTTGTCACGTACCTCTTGTCAATGAATTCGTCTTACTTATGTCTATATTTTGTATAAAGATATGTTTCTTGATAAAGCAATCGATACGGAACCGTAGATCTTAATTATGATGTGCATTATACCCCCGCTCCACCGGAGGGGGTATACTCTTTTACCTCAGTCCGTCCGTCCTTCCGTCTGTCTGTCCGTCCTTCCGTCTGTCTGTCTGTCCTTCCATCCGTCCCAAGATATTCTTTGTCGCATTTTTCTCAGCAACTATTGAAGGCAGAAATCTGATATTTCGTCACAAGCTTCATATGGGTATGCCATATTTTGGGAAGCGTTTTGGGACCCGTCAGATTCCTACTTTCTGCTTGCCGACTTAGTTGGCTTTTATACACATTGAACATATATGCGGGGGTATCATAAGTGAGGATTAGCTCACAGTTCATCTTGTTTTCATTTGTTCTTTTTGTGACTGAATAATATTTAACAAGACAATACCTACAACGAACAAGGAGACAGATTTTGATTTACATTCCATAGCCAACATTAAAACGTGAACTAAATATGTGAAGTTCTATTTGACAAATTAACTTGGGAGTGCCTACAGCCACATTTAAGTACTAATCATGTCTACACCATTAATATCAGCCACTAGGTTAATCTTCAAAGTCATCAAAAGATAGAGTAGTTCTTTATTTCTGTGTGATCCTTCATAACATTCCAATGTAAGTGTCAGGATATCTTGGAAATAAAAGTGAGTTCTTATTTCTTTCATTGAAATGTCATAGATAAATGTATTAATAATTAATCAGAAGTCAATACTAATACTATTTCTGTGTATTTTACTACCTATCAGTCAAATTATATGGTAATACGACAACATCGATAAAAGTCATTAATGTGTACACAACGTACAAGTGTTTGATGTCCAATATATTTTACATAGAGAAATTAAAATGACAAAAAGTGTATAATTTAGATTCATATGGGCATAACAAATAAGGCAATATCACTAATATTTCAAAACATCATTATCAGAAGAAATCATGGACAGATAGAAATTGTCTTGCAGTATGGAGGTTTACGAAGTTCAGATACATGTGTGACCTCTCTTGCAGCAACGACAGCTTCGCATCTCTGACGCATAGAACCAATCAATCGTTGTATAAAGGCGTATGGGATGTTGTTACACTCGTGCTCAAGTGCGTCACATAGCTTCTGTAGTGTTCCCGGCAGAGTTTGGTGGTAGTGAACACGTTTACCGAGTTCATTCCATAAATGTCTAATTGGTGACAGATCCGGTGATAACTCCGGACAAGGAAGAACACGAATGTGATTCTGGTTCAGAAAGTCTTGACAAATACGAGCCATCTTGCATTGCCATGTTGAAAGACGTGATCAATGTTTTGCTGTTGCGCAAAGGGCAGAATGATAGGATCAAGAATATCGTTTCTGTATTATACGCCATTCAATGTTCCCTGAGCATTTTAGAGCTGAGATTGACCATCGTGACAAATTCCAGCTCAGATCATAACACTTCCGCCTCCAAAACAGTCAGACTGGAATACACACTGGTCCGTAAAACGTTACCCACGACCTGCGGTACACACAATAACGTCCATCGCCAAAGCGAAGTAAAAATTGGGATGCATCACTAAAAAGTATTCATTGACAGCTGTGGAGCCTCCAACGACGATGTACACGAGCCCAGGCTAGTCTCTGGGTCCTATGGCGTTGCTTAAGAATGTGTTCTTCCACCGGGGTAGTGTTCTGCGAACAGCTTGACCCGAAATGCGGACATTTACTAGACCATGTGTTCTACGGGCAGTGTCGTCAGTCGTTACCATACCGTTCCGGAGGTAAATGAGACATAAATGTCTGTGTTGACGTTGTGACGTCACCCGCGTCCTGTCGCTACGGAGTCTATCAATCGTCCTACCTGTTTGTCGAAGACGAATCATTAGTCTTGATTTTTTTCCGTAACAGAAGAGAATGTTAATGCTTGCTTTGTGAGGAAACATGCGTTACACATTGGCGTAAATGATAATAAACAATTGTTTTTGTTTTAACATAAGAATATATTTAACAAAAAATATTTATGTGGTTTCTTTTGTTGACTAGTATATATATCTATCTTTATATATGTGTTATTCAGCTATCAGACAGGGTATGTAATGTGACATTACCGGCTTAAGATCTATATTTATCCTAAGCCGGAAGTGTCACATTATATATCCCCTCTGATAACTGAATAAATGATATATTACGGTTTAAGCATTGTTGTTTTTAAATACAGAATCCAACCGCATTTTATTTTTCATTTTTCCTATTGCAAAACGTCCCGTTCGTCCCTCGGACATTCCTTCTACAATGACGTCAAAATATGTGTCACGTCAGATTTCATGAAGGAAAATCATGTACTAAATGTATAAATCAACACAATTTCATATGCAGTAAATTTTATTAGCTTTATAAATATAACATTAATATATCACATTACAAAACAACGAGGTTCTGAA
>MJUT01003378.1:78404-89115 GCA_002080005.1 Gigantidas platifrons
TATTTATGGTAATTAATATATGAGATATAATAATATACAAAACACTACACAGGAAAATAAAAATCGGGTGAAAAGCAAATATTTATATCTCTTGTCAAATACTAAATAATGCTTTGAGATATTACCTGGATACTATATATGTTTCCTTCGCTAATCCTAACTTTCACAAGATCGAGGTTACACCTGCAGACCGTAGTCAAACAGTGTTGGCTACTTCTTTCAGTCTATTTGATAAGCACTGATACCGTTATTGGCAAAAGTTTCTCGATAAATACTTAACAACAGATTTGCCAGTACCCCCCGATATGAAAAAAGGAAACCAATTTGTAAAATTTGTTCACGTCAGGATACACTGGAAATACTGATAAAGTTGGCGTTAAACATCAATTAATCAATAAATCCAATGCAAACAAGCTAGCATTTTGAAACACTCCAATTATTATCGGCGATTTATTGCGCGTTATGACTAAATTGAAGAGCTTTT
The DNA here is from genome assembly GCA_002080005.1 of Gigantidas platifrons. NCBI lineage: Eukaryota > Metazoa > Mollusca > Bivalvia > Mytilida > Modiolidae > Gigantidas > Gigantidas platifrons. The sequence continues at coordinate 78,889 of MJUT01003378.1, forward strand.
GTACAGCATATTACTGAAAGGAAAAGTTCCAATGGACAATTAGGATATGATTCTTTGAAAGCTCCTCATTCCACATGTTGGTGTACCCTCCACTGTTTGTCTTGGATACTGACGCATCAGATAGGCACAGTCCTATGTCAGATCCAGGAAGGACAGTGAAATCATCAGCCTTGCACATAAATGACTAAGCCTCGCACAAGAAAATATTGTGCTTTGCTGAGCGGTTTCATTCAAAGTAAAACAATGCACATTAATTTCTAGGTGGACATTTCCTGTTGGGGACCGATAATAATTAACTAACATGGTTCATTAACCCAAAGTTATGGGTTCAAAAGCTTTTCCAATGACTGGAACAGCTGAGCTCTTTCGATATCACATTTAAAAATACTGAAAGTACAATAAACAAGGTAAATAATATCCCGCTATCCAGCTACTGCAAACTGCACTGTTATAATGCTCCGCCGACACAAAGACATAACAATTACTTAAAACATTCGTCGGTCCATACTATCGGCTCATCTGTGAGTCCAATTCAAATGTGGTCATTAAATCACGTCCTATTTGAACTTTGGGTCTCTATTATAAGCCTTGCAAGGGCTCTGTTGTGTTTCTTTAGAAAGCTACACCATCCAACGTTCTTGCCTGGTCCCACTTTAGCCAGTATCTGTAATGTTGGCTCTAACTGGACAAACATAGGGCCGTAGAAACATATGAGTGATTTATCAAATTTGGGTCATCAAGTCATATCAGAATAGAACAAATGATTTCTAGATATTGATGTTACAAAGTAACCTGGCAGGCCTGTTTGAACTTCAAACTATGACCGTGGACGAATCTACTATTTATATGTAACACCAGGTTCTCGTACAAATAACAACAATATGCTATTCATAGTATTGTTGTTTGCATAGTATAGAATATAAAAGGTGTAATAATTGTCAATTGACTCTAATTAAATGGATCAGTGAATTCAGATGTAAACTATTTTATCTGTCCACCCTAAATTAAAAATGAAGGTTCCAATTGAACTACGACCGATAACCACGCCCGGCCAAGTTAGCCTGAATCAACAATAGCTTTTAATAAAACAACAAGTGACACATATCCTGAATTTCTGTACAAAACGTTTGACCCCTACTATTCTGTCATCCCCTTCCTCCCCGAAATTATAAACACAACAAAAAAAGAAGAACAACAACAACAAAACACAAACACAAGAAAAAAAAAGATATAATATAAAAAAGATACTTGTATATGGTCGACGCATGGGCTTTATTTTTGTGGAAGGTGGATCTTTAAATTCTGTAATTTCTTGTTTGACCTATTAAGTATTTACGAATAATCTCCATAGGAACACAAATTATCATTAGATCAGAACATTTCGATGAACTATTTAAAAAAACAATGCTGTGTGACATAAAATAAAAATTGAAATGTTTTTGAAAAAGCTAAGGTTCATCTTTACCCGTTTTTAATATAATTAACTAGGAGTGGTCTCTGTGTTTTAATCGGTTCTACAATGCTTAGTATTTAAGACACCTTTGAAGACATCAAATGGGTAATCAGAAGCCTTTAAATTTGCCTTTCCATGTACCTAGGGGTCAGACACCACTAGACAGGCTATGCACTAAATCAGCTTACATGTATGGATTTTCGACGGTTTTAGAAGTATGGAGAATTTCACGTGCAATTCAATTTGCACATGACATTATTCTTTATCACTCTATTTCAAATTAGATGCTACTGATAAATTTCCACTGGTCATTAACATTAAAACATAATTCGACAACTACCCCTCCAGATATATCAATATACATAAACAACAAATTCTGGCTTTTACAGAAGGGATAAACTAAATTCTAACATTCGATTATCTCGGTGATAATGTAGGATAATAGACATTTTTTGTATGATTTAATTGAAAATACATTTCTACCAATTCGAGAAGAAGTAGTCGAAAACCGATGATCTGTGTTTTTCAGATGTTTTAACCGAAATATTTCTAATCCCAAATTATGAACACGAAATATAATTAGTGAATACTTACTTAGATTTTCATTCATTGCAGTCACAGTAAAATTTACACTTCCAAGTTTCAAATGTGTACATTTCCACACGCCGTTGATAGAGGAATCGACAGGATCAAATGTGACATCAATATAATTGCTGCCATATTGGAAAGTAGTGTAGTTTCCATAACTATAATCAGTACAGAATGTCGTTGTACATGTTGTACGAACAATCCCATCTTGCGCCCAGGAAGTAGTACCAGTGCATGGAGATATAGTGCACTTCAAACTTAATTTATCGCTAATGATTTGGGTTCCTATGCTTGCTATGGTTAATGTTCCAAAAAACAAAAATAGCACCAATTCAAGGGTGTAAATGATTATTCGGAAGAAACAATATTGATGAGAAAAAAATCCGACACAAATTAATTGTAAATGTGATTCATTTCAGTTATCAGATTGCGAAAGCTATGAAATTGTCAAATTAGAATGGTAAACATAGTACATCCTCGTAATGACTCTTAAGCAGAACTCGTGTAAGCAAATATTTACTATTTTATAGATGTTTCTTAAAAAAAGGAGGGGTGTAATGTTTTTAACCTTTTTTTTTTAAGCAAAAGCAGATCATACTGTACAAAGAATGATCCATTATTTAATTACTTTTTACAAAATAAAATTCACAAAAACTTCAACTAAAATATTTTATTAAAAATAAAACATGTGAATAATAGGAGAAAACCGACTGGGGCTCTAATTTAAAATTCTAATTGAATATGCTGAGGCCATTACCATAGAAAATTTGCATACACAAATGTATCAGAATTTAAAATTAACCTTATTCTTTCTAGATCCTTATGATCATTAGCAAATTATTATAAAAAAAATGAAATATCATCAAGCTCATTTAGCCAAATACATTCGTTATTAACAATCTTTTTGTATTTCAAGTGTAAGCTACACACTTATGTCACTAACAAAGGGTGATATGACTTGAAGTTTTCAATCAGATATTCCAAAAGCTGGCAAAAGCAAAATATTTCAATATTTGATGAATCAGATTTTTCAGATCTCAAAAATATATTGAAGTTTTTTTAACATGAGAGACAGGCAGAGATTTTACAAAATGTGTTTTTTTTCTATCGGCAATATCTGATTGATATATACAAAATGTATGTTTAACATGTCAATTTGGCCATCCAACATACCAACAAATCTTTGACTGTATATACTTTTGTCACAAATGCAACATTCTAGCTGGGGTTTTAATTTTTTATATTTCTTGTAGTGATCAATACAGAGAAAAAAATGACTAGATGTACACGTTTCCTTGTTATTCTGATCTAGCTCAATCTGAAAGCACGACTGGAAACAGTCAACATTAACTGATGTCGAACGGTCACCATTTTTTTCACGCATGTTCATATGTTGCAAAAAGCATACATGTTTTTACTACAGTCATTATTTTCTGCATTAACTGCAGTATGTAGTGTAAATTAACATAGGCCAAATGACAAATAACCATAGCTGTCAAAGTTTGCTGCTTGTTAAATTTAAATCATTTGTTTCAAATGCACAGCTTCTATCTATGGCTGTATCATATTTTCTGAATTTTCGTGTGCTTGTCAGTTGATGTTGCTTCTGTATCGTGTGACATTTCGAGTGATTTTCTAAATCGAGCCTCACACACTCTACAAATATAGACATCATTTTTGAATGCATATGCATTTTTAACAAAAAGTATAAAACAGTGGTTGATCTCGCCTCTGTGAGAGGTGCCAGTAGCGATTAGTCACATCTTCTCGTTTACAGTTTATGCAAGGGCCTGGTGGTCTGCCTTCATGCACCCATTGACAGTTTGACTTTCAGAAGAGGGGGTATACAAATTCGGGTTGTAGTAGATTTTACACATGTAAACAATGAATCTGAAAGTGACACATAAATAGCTATTACACGTTGGTAAGCATGTGCAAATATTTTGAGAGAAAACTACAATATTCTAGTGGAAAATGCAATCAACATCACCACCCTCACCGTGACACTGACAGACATATTTGTGAACCCATGGCATGCGATTAACAGAACGGGATAAATGTATCGAATTTCGAGACAATTTGCATTGTACATCAAAGCAGTATAATACCTCACATGCATATCGTTACATTTTGTATTCCATTGTTTACATGTGTAAGTACATGTGTGAATACGGGCAAAATGGGAGGAGCCATTGTCTTTGTTTGGGTGATGCTGGAATGTGGACTGTTTTTCTTAAACTGTTACGAGTGATGTAAATTCCCTTTAACCCAATGAAGTATATCTATTATTTTGTCCTTGGAACCAGTTTTTTATTTTTTTCCTACACTGGAACTTTATTCTGTCAGATGCAAAAAGTGTAAACATACGCGACCAAACAAAAATACGATTTTCCGAGGTTAAGAAAAAAAAACGTTATTTTTACATTCATCGCAGACCGATTTTATACCAGACTGAAAATCATGACCATTAATAAATATAAATGTGATTTTTAATCATATTTCAATTATTTTCATTGGTTTAATACAAGAAAAACGTAGCTTTCAAAGTACGTATAATTGTTTGGGTTTATGAAGCGCCATCTAGTGGAAATTATTTACGATTATCTCCCTTGGATTTGAAATATTCCACGGCCTGGAAAATTAAATTTTTTTCGACTCTGCTCTTCAACTGTTCCAGTTACGTATATTAAAGCTCCATTCCCCGTTTTCCCACTCCCAAACCATGAACGTTGACATGTGTTATCGTAAGCTGCCATATTGATTTCTGGTTTAGCCTGCGCAAGTGATGGGAACTAATTATGTATGTAACCAATCAGAGGGCTGGACACACCTCTTGTGCCAGTGACACAAATTCTTGGTCACTCTAGCGTATAAATAGCGTAAGCGCAGCCGACACAGATTTAAGGTTGTGGACCCGTCGATCAGGGCATTTTTGTTAATATAACCCTATAGATACCAGAGCGCATCCAGCCACAACCGATACACTTATAATATTATATACCAGTCCAGGATATAATTTAACCTGAGTACGTACGTCCCTTTTTATATTGTTTATGTGATATTAACAACCTGACCTGACCTGAAGTTTTCCATCCCATTTTTACTGTGTCTGTGACCAGCAGTCCAAAGGGAGGACCCTGTATATTTTTCTCAGTCGCTCTAAGAGATTATATTATTTATGTTAATAAACTGTATTATTTAAACTGAAACTGCATCAGTTATTGTGACCAATATTTAGAATAATCAAGCTATAGTTAAGAGTCAAAGTATTTATATACGACTATTTGGAGCTCAGACAGCATAGCATGATACCAGTACCTATTCAAACCAGCTTATGCCTGTGTCAGTGAACCATGATAACCAATACCCCGGCCAACAAAACCAGCTTGCCAGTAATCATAACCTAACCAAAACCAGCTACCAGAGACTAATACTTGACTGATATTTGGTCGTAGAGTCAGACTACATAATTTCGTGAACACAAGTTCGTGGAATTTGTTGTTTTTGTACATGATCACGTGATTTCTTATTGCCACGAATATATGTAGTTCTACTGTAATACTCTGGGTTCATAAACCCCAGTTTATCATTTGGTGACAGGCGGTGGGATACTTACCCAGTGTTTTTTTGTGGGTGAATTTCTATAAAGTTGTAAATAAATAATTCAGTTGAATATATCCATAAAAAAAAATGAGTGGAGAAAATAGTAGAAACCAATCACCCCTGGGATCAGAGATTTCTAGTCTTGATGAATCAGAAACTGATGAAACATTTGAGCCTACAGCTGATTTTAAAAATTTAAAATCCAAAGTTGATGTATTAAGTGGCGTGTTCAATCATCTAAATAAGGGATATAATGACCAAACTAACCAAACCCAAATGTTCAAAAACCAGTTTGACACCTATAATGACTTCACAAATAAGAATATGGAGACTTTTTCAGCACAATTTAATACCAGACTTGAAAACATTGCAAGGGAATTTGATTCAAAATTAGAAAACCAATCAAGTGACCTAAGCACTAAATTAGACAATAAATTTGAGAATCTAAAAGGAGAGATGGGCAAAATTATTACCGCCATGGAAAAACAAGCAGATTACATTTTAGAAAATTGTTTCCCTTTACATTCAACAGTCAGGGACCAGACAAAAGATTCGAATACCAATGGCACTGTCCATATCAATTCTATTGGTAATGATAATGTATCAGCTAACCAAGCAATATTTCAAACTCAGACTAATTTTACCACTGAAAATAGTTATTCACAAAAGCGTCAAGTGCATTTGCACCTATTCAGACTACTGTAATTAGATTAGTCCGAGATTCCTCTGCCGTTCGACGACTATTTACATCTGCTGTTGTCGTTGAACGTCAGAGCGCTCTCCATAATGAAAACAGCGGATTTTTCTCCCCATTTCAGCCGTGGCACATTTCCACGTTTTGTGGCTATCAGATTTTATTTTCTATCCAAAACCCTAATATATATCGCTTCACCAATCATTTTTCTATTCATTCATAGCCATCTTACCCTCAGAGAGTGGTGTTACACTCGATTACAGCACGTTTTCTCCTTACACCCGATGATTTGGTCATTTCACTGCCATTTTTTTAACGTGATCTCGCGATACTAACTGAAAGATGACAGCAATGCATTGCATGATGGGAGATACTAAATACAGTGCACCAAATTAGCATACGTAAACAAACATACAAGATGATATAAAGCGTATTCTGCAGGACAAGCAGTTCCATCTACAGCTCAAATCAGAGCAGAAGGAAATAATACAAAATATGTTGGATAGAAAAGATTCATTTGGCAGCGTTATCCGCGGGCTTCGGAAAGAGCATGTCTTACGTTTCCCCCTATTTGGACAAGGTCAGATCATATATGCAAATCATCTCCCATGATACATTGCGGTTATCGTAGTTCTCTCCAAGTCACGTGACAAATATTTCAAAATGTCAGTGTTCAAAATGACGAAATCATATGGTCTGTGGGAAATTGTGCTGTAATGGAGTGTAACACCAATTTCTGAGGGTAAGATGGTTATGAATGAATAGAAAAATGATTGGTGAAGCGATAAATATTAGGGTTTTGGATAGAAAATAAAATCTGATAGCCACAAAACGTGGAAATGTGCCACGGCTGAAATGGGGAGAAAAATCCGCTGTTTTCATTATGGAGAGCGCTCTGACGTTCAACGACAACAGCAGATGTAAATAGTCGTCGAACGGCAGAGGAATCTCGGACTATAATTAGATATACCCCTATGCAAAATACTAGCATATCAAGTCAGCCAGCCCCAATATACCATCCTCAAGCTGAAAACCCAGTTCATGTACCAATTGAACCCCTAACTAGCATATGCTATAATGGCAGTAAAGATAACCAAAATGCTGAAAAAATAGGGTATACTAAGCCAAATAGTCTTGATGGGAAATCTAGCTGGTCCGATTCCAAGGTGCACTTCGAAATTGTGGCGTCATTAAATGGGTGGTCCAATGAAAGCAAAGCACTGAAGCTGATAGCTTGCATGAAAGATTCAACACTATCTACTATTGTAAATGTTAATACCAATTACCCTCCATCCTACCATGAGTTAATTAATACCCTAACCAGACGTTTGGCACCTGAAAACCAAGCTGAATTCCATAAGCATCAAATTGATGCAAGAATTAGAAAAAGAGGTGAAAGTTACCCAGAATATTAAACGTCTTGTACGTCGTGTCTATCCTCAAGCCCAGACAGATGTATGGGACAGTTTAGCCTACCGTAGTTTTAGGGAAGCACTAAATGATTTTGACCTGGCATGGGCTATTACCCAATTAAATATGGATACAATTGATGAGGCATTATCATTAGCATTAAAATATGAAGCTTTCCATGCAAGTCACAGAAAACCAACATTGAGAAAAATGGCTAGTGACAATATGACCGCAGATAAAAACCATTCAAAGGGAGATAACTATAAGAGTAAAGGGACCTGTTACTATTGTGGTGACCAGGGACACTTAAAGACAAATTGTGAGAAACGCAAAAGGGACAATGAAAGGTTTGTACAACACTTGAAGGGTAACTCACAAACCAGTTACTATGGATACCAAGGTTCAAACCGATTAAATAGTCCAACAAAAACCAAAGCAACTTTGACCTATCCGGGAAACTCTTAAAGGCCGGTAGTAAGGGTCAACTGCCAGCTAAACCTGAAAATAAACCAGGACCCAATGTTTTAAAAATTAAAAGTAGTAATGATGATGGACTTTTTGTAAAAGTCGAGATTTTTGACCAAGTTGTGCACTGTTTAATAGATACAGGAGCATCGCCACCAATATATTCAATAAATTACCTAACCATTGTAAGGCAAAATTATAACTACTAACAAATGACCTAAAAATGGCAGATGGTCATAATATTAGCCCCTTAGTCACCATAAAATTACCTTTACTGATAGATGATCAGTATGTATACCAAACATTTGTTGTTGCAAAAGTGGACTTACCTGCTGTTCTCGGTTATGATTTCATGTTTTCTAGCCATTGTGTGATTGATGTTCAAAATAACACTTTATTTTTGAATAACAGAGAAGTAGAATGTCAATTAGAAAGTCAATTACCTCGATTTTTCAGAATTACCATAGATAAGAAGGTAGTTCTACCTCCAAATAGTGAAACCATTATTCAGACAAAACCAGTAAATGACATACCAATAGGCACATTGATATATCTTATAAAGGTGCAAAGTATTATTGAATACGGAATTCAAAGATAAAAATTGTAATTTTCGGAAATTATTTGTTTTGAACCAATACACATGGTCTTTGTTTTTGATACATTTAAAGCCATTCTATTTTCATAACTCCAGTACGAAATATCTTCTAATACTGTATTAAGTGTTTTGCTTATACAAAGTTTGTTTTTCCCAGTCGCCGATATTCTCCTGAGTAATGCTAAATATGTACTTATGCATTGTTTTCAGAGAGCCTTATTGAAAATTTGTATTTTCCAAAAAAGTTACTCTTTCTAAATAAAGATTTTTATTTATTTATTTATTTATTTAAAGTTTTCATTATTTTCGATTTTTTGGTCAGATTCATTAAAGTAGCAAATTTCAGTATATTACAATTTTTAAAGTATTTTTTATCTAAACACATTGTTTTTCCACTGAAATAATTACATTTTAATACATAATGAAACTCATCTCCAAGATCTGCTGTGTTACATAAATTACAAATTCTGAGTTCCCTTGGTATGTTTTTCCATCTTCCGTATTCAACAGGTGTTTGGTTATTCAGCCTTATGCGACAAAACGTAAATATATCTCTATTATCGAGGATATTAAGATAATTTTCAAATTCAAATTTATTTTTAAAAAGGCGATAATTTACAGTTTTCGATCCGGTATCAATATTTGCATGCCAAGTTTGGTAAAGCTGATCTTGGAGACAAGTTTTAACGGAGTTTTTAAGCCATTGTGCACTGATGAAATACTGGTTCAACCAAACATATGAAAGGCAACATTCATTTAATATACTCTCTGCATAATTTAGCCATGAAAACTGACAATTATTATTTTGTGATAAATATATAAAGAAATAATAGATAGTTTAATATCCTTCCCAGTAATCAATTTCGACCAGTATAAGATATTTCTAAGTTTAATGTATATATCTAAAGGATAACTACCAAGTTCCCCATATATCATACATTTTGGAGTTGTAGCTTTTAAGTGAAGAATAATTTTGCAAAATTTGAAATGTACCTTTTCCAAAATGTCATTATTGCCGGAACCCCAGATCTCACAGCCGTATAATAATATGGGTTTTACTAATTTATCAAAAAGATCAAGTTGACAGCTGATAGAACGATTATGTTACCTCCCCTTTTTTATCCCCTCGCCAACGAAGTTGCGAAGGGATATAGTAACGCCACTGTCCGTCCTTCCGTCCGTCCGTCCGTCCTTCCGTAACATCATTGGGAACACTCTAGAATCAACATCTTTCAATGGATTTTGACAAAACCTGGTATATACTAAGTCCTTAAGAGAGTCTGGAATCTTGTTGATTTTCAAGAACATAGGTCAAAGGTCAAGGTAACAGGATCACATTTTTACCGCGTAACATCCTTGTGAACACTCTAGAATCAACATCCTTCAATGGATTTTGACCAAACTTGGTACATACTTAGT
>MJUT01003378.1:109275-173936 GCA_002080005.1 Gigantidas platifrons
GTCATATTTGGAAGTCAAATATATGAGATTTAAAATTTAATCATAAATATAATTATCAAACACATTGGTAATATAAACTATTTAATATAAATTGTATTATCCTATTACATTAACGACGAATTTATCATTTATATAAATAACTTGCTTATAAAATATAAGATTACAGAAGTTAATCACATCAATTTGCACAAAAGTCGTTCAAATAATAACACGATACTACTCGTGTATCGTGCGTTCGTTTCGTGTATCGTTCGCTTGTTTCGTGCATCGTGCGTTCACTTCCTGTAACGTGCGTTCGTTTCGAGTATCGTGCGTTTGATTCGTGTATCGTGCGTTCGTTTCATATATCGTGCGTTTTTCGTGTCGTTCGTTCGTTTTCCGTTCGCTTCGTTTGCGTTTTTCGTTCGTTTGCGTTTCGTGCATAGTGTAAACTTATACGATCTAGGGTCTATATCTACCCACATATCAAATGTCGCTGAAATCGGACAATGTTGAGTTTCTGCGATATTGTGGCGGCCAGTTTGAAAATGGAGACCGGTAGAATTTGTTTCAATGTCAGAAATCAATTCGGGACATCATTATCTACCCACATATCAAATTTTGATGATATCGCACAATGTTGAGTTTTTTGCTGTATTGTGGCGGCCATTTTGAAAATGGCGACCAGTAGAAATTTTTCAATGTCAGGAATCAATTCGGGACATCATTGTCTACCGATATATAAAATTGTGATGATATCGGACAATGTTGAATTTTTTTTAGCGCCCATTTTTTATGCCATGTTTTGGCACCCATTTTGAAAATGGCAGATATCTTGGAAATTTTGAAAACAAGGAATTGCTCCTCTAATAGTGACCTATCACAATGTCAAATTTTATGTCTCTCTCATTATCCATTTAGAAGTTATCAACATTAATGTACGCAATTTCAACTTTCCCATAAGATTCTATATTAGCCCCCACCCCCTTTGAACCCCTTAAAATATGACTTTGCACGTAACTTGCGTTATTAAGACGTATTTTGACAGCCTGCTTGCTAATGCGCCCGTTGACAATCAATCGGCTTCACAGCGTGTTTGCAGTGCTACATGGCTGTTGTCTGGCGAGCCTTTTAAGGAGTCTATCAATCTTGGAGTCGTTTTCAGAGGCTTTCATGTCCTTTGGCTTTCTTTTACACTCCCGGTTTGATTCACGCGTTGCTTCAATCGAACAATAACCGCGTGGCTTACATTGAATCGCTTAGCAGTCTGTCTGTAGGACATACCACCCCGTACCATTCCAACCGCTTGCCATCTCTCTGTATCTGATTTCTACGTGCCATATTGAAATAAAACCTAGAAGATTTACATGTACTACACGTGCAGATACCGATTTGAAATCCCAGCCAAACTTGAGTTTTGTAAAGGTACAGGTGAACTTATAAAAGTCTGTTTCGTCGTTCTTTGATTAATCGATCGATGCAAAATGACAGGTACCATGAAAGAATATATGTGCATGTATAAGACATATATATTTTAACAAGAAAAAAGCACGATATAAAAAATATTTTCCATTTCAAATTTGGTGGTCTCTAACTTAACTTATGGCCAAGTGTATATTAACATTTGACATGGTTTATTATGTGGCCTGCTACAAGTAATACTAGACTCTTCGGTTGATTTTCAGGTAGCAATTTTATTCAGTAAGATGTAAGGTTTAGTTACAATAATACATACGAGGACAAAGTTGCTGTACAATAGCTATAGGAATACAATCATTTAATGGAACGTTGATTGCATAGCCTCCATAATTATGTTTCGTTTGTTTTAAGGACAAATGCCGACACAGAATTCACAACATGTACATGTTGCAATCCTGTAGTAACATATAATTATGATAGTTTATACACAACAGCCATGGGTATGTACTGATTTTTGGGTTAGTAATATATTACTACTAATCAGTATTTGATGAAAATATCTTTTTTTACCTAAGTGTATACATGATTATCTCTAGTATTTCTTACCAACATCTAGCGTTGGTAATATGCTACAACTATTGTCTTAAAAACAGGCAATAAAAAACTTAACCCACCCCTGAAACAATCACGGAACATTCATTCCTCGTCTTTCATAAATTATGTTTATAAGACTCAACAAGGACAAGAATCCGTCGTACGACATCTAACTGGAACCGGCTACAACAATCAAAACATTTTAGTCGCTCGGTTGAAGCATTGAAGCATGTTGTCTTCTTTTATCAAGTACACATTTATGAAACTTGTAAATAATTTTAGCCATTTTCGATTGCCATGCGCGGCCTCTAGCACAATCATCAACTTGTTTCATGCAGTTGTCTTATAAGAAAAAGGAATTGCTAACCCTTTGCGAGCACCTGCGTAAATATCAAATGTAATGCACACATTGTGTTTACGCAATAACATTCACCAGGTGGGAGCCAGAGAAACGAAGGATAGTGAAAATCGGCTAAGCATATATATGCAATCAGATAGCAAATTGGAAATATGCAATGAACAACTAGTCACTTTAAGACCTTAACTATATACGATTGTTTTCTCTTTTGCAGGATCTGTTGCCATTAACGAGACACAGGCAGGCAGCAATGTTACGTAATGACTTATTAAAAGAAAGATGAATATGAATGCACAACGTTTATTATAACTTGGAAGTGAAATCGTATAGTGCCAGATCGAATCTGAATCTGAAAATAAGAACATCATGTTATATGGAAAATGTTTAAGTAAAATCTTGGAAGTCCACATGGTACGTGATCGTATGTCCTAGGTAGAAACACAGTATGTAATTTTAGCAGTTTACCAAATATGAGTAAGCATGACGCTTATTGTTAACTTCTTTACCCGCGATATGAATATTTCATTATGAATGTTTATACACAGATAATTATAAATTATTGCTCATGAAGATCAACACATTAATCCGGCTCATGAGGTAAACATCTCGTCAGGGTAGTGGTCATCATTCCAGGAGGTAAATGAACAGATGGCCCACATGCATTAACGCTTGGTTTTGTTATAACGCCAACAGCACTCTGGATGAAAATGCAATGATCAACGAACACAATTTTCGTAACGACGTTACATTTTCGCTCCATATTAATGCGAAATATTGTTAGATATTTCGTTTCCTCTGCACATATGAATATAATGATGAATGATAATTTCACACTTGATATCAATCCAAATATGCGTAGATAGTAACAAAATAAAGTTTGTTACAGCAATTTATAAAAAAGTTCATAGTAGATTTAATGCCCTCCCATGTCTTTTGGTCCCATTCGTAAGGGATTTATTTCTACTACTAGTATTTAAAATGTTCAACAATAATGTACATACAGGAAAGTTATAAATACTGAATATTACATGTCAAAATCTGTATCACATGCCGTATCAACCCGAGAACCATATATCACTCCAAGGGCCACCGGCTCGAGGGGTGATATAAGTCGAGGGTTGATACGGCATGTGATACAGATTATGACATGTAATGCTCATTATATCATATATTTCAACCATGCCTTTGATAATACATGTATTTTATTTAAATTTTTTTAATTTTTTTTAATTTTGAATTTTTTTTTTGAATTTTGAAATTTTATGAAATTATTGAATTTTTTGGAGAATTTGGCATTTTTTTTAATATTAAAATTTTTTGAAAAATTTGGAAATATATGAAATTTTGAAATTTTTTAGATTTTTAAATTTTTTAAATCTTGAAATTTTTTGAAATTTGGAAAAACAATTTGGGTATGCGATATAGGGTATATGATATATGGTATGCGATATAGGGTATTAATGATATAGGCTTGGGACAATCATTGATAATGCATATACAAAACACCTGTATTTTAATCTAAATATATGATATATGCAAATAACACTATACAGTTCAGGTACAGAAAGGGGCTCCCACAGAAAAGTTATCAATTCCACAATATATATACAATGTATATCCAATCTCAACACATGGTGCATATTCAGGTATGTTCAATATTTTCCATTTTTGACAACACAGAATTTGTTATGTTAATCGCCGATCTTTCTATCAACAGAGTTATTTTCAACCTGTTCACTTCCGGAAGTATGAGACAAATCCAATCTTGGATATAATGATCTTACTACATTTGTCACAGATTGCTGTAATAGCTGTTCTTGCATCTGTGCATCATCTTTCAATGGTAAAGAGACATTAGTTTCCCTTGAGGTGTAATCCGTACCATCGGGCTGCCTAGCCGAAACCATTACATACCTAGTAGTGATCTCAGAATCAAATTTGTTTCTTTTACTTTTGGCTAACCAACATAATTTCTTTTTTCAAAGATATTAACAGTAAATAAAAATCAACAAAATTAGCCCCATCCAAATAAGGCAATAACCCAATTAGGTATTCCCTCTTCAATTGAAACATTTTTAAAATCTTGTAATTGTTTAATTAAATTACCCATTGGGATTTGCTCAACTGACTTTAATTGCTTAGGAAGATTTAATTCCTTATATTCCAGTAAAGCCTCATGAAAGGGTTTCCAAATTGTTACAGGCGAGAAATTATAGTTTTGGATCAAATTACTTAACGTATCTTCTACCAAGTATTCTGGTTGTGTTTGATAGCACGGTAGTAAGGTCAAATAATAATTGAATGCCGAACAAGTTAATTCCAACTTGACCTTAGCTATGGGTGCTCTTACATTAACAATGGATTGCTTTTACTTAGTTTTTTGGCACACTACAGTGAACATGAGATATTTTTGTGTTGTGATTATCCAAACCCCAATGGATAAGTAATTTGCCAAAGGTAGCATAGTATTAGGTCTAACTATTGTCTCACAGTGCATGTTAACATTATACTTGTTTTTCATAGACAATGCTATTACACATAATTTGCTCAAATTAATAGGATATACAGCTCTTTTATTTCCACAAAATGTTATTGATGGATGGTGTGCTCTGTAAAATGAATAACTTTGAAAATTAGTTGGTTTATAAATATCATCATGACGTTACATATTCAGATATCCGATTCCCATGATATAAATGCAACGTTCATGACTGGAAGTTGTATTTAAGATAAGAAATTAATACAATGTCGAAAAATAATGTCTAAACCTCCCCTCAAACACACTTCTAGCACCTAGTTTCGATATTACATATATCTATATATATACAACTGTTGTTCATCTCATAGCGGCCCAGCAGTTACAGTGATAAACAACACATGAAGCCTTGTAACATACCAGCCATTGTTTTTATCATGGATATTGATTTTTGTTTCTGTTTGTGTTACTTTTTGACCTTAACATTAACCTCTCCGACCGATATTTCATTTTTGCTATTATCTCTCTCTAAATCAGAGTGCATGTCAGAAAAACTGTTAACTTCATTCTCATGTTAAAGACGTTGTTGACGTTGTTTTAGCTTATTAGAAAGTTCCATTAAGCGAATGTCGTTCTCATCAGAAGAATAATCACGTTCTTTACGATATCGTTTAACTATTTTATTCAAAGGAATCGTATCTTCAGAAGTTTCACTACATATACTATCAGAATCAGATATGTCAGGACTTATTACATAATTTGCTTTTCTTATTAGTTTGTCTGTATTGTTTTAGGTATGTCCCATTCATCAACATTCGCCAAACGTAAGTGTTTCGCATGTGCTATCGTAATAGTACCATCTAATTGATTTATAATTTTAAAGGATACTGGCGTCGTTTTTTCAATTATTCGATAAAATGGTTTCCAATTTGAAATTAATTTAATATGTTTATGACGGTTTCTATGGTACACGGCATCGCCAACTTCTAATTTGACTTCTTTACGATTTTTATTGGCATATTTAGCTTGTTTTTTCTTAGCCTTTTTAAAGTATTTATGGACCAAAACAAATGATTTATGTTGTTGTTCTAAAGCAATTTGGTGTTCCTGATCACCGTAATATTTACGACGGGGTCTTAAAATATTATCAATTGGTAGTACTGGGTCTCTGTTATAAATTAGAAAATATGGTAAGAACTTGGATGACTCACTGACATTAAATCTGAGAGCTGCCAAAGCTTGATTTTAATATAAATCCCAAGTTTGTACATATCTTTCATTTGTTTTAGATAGAATATCATGTAATGTTCTATGGAATCTATCAATTTTTGCATTACTTTGAGGATGATAAAAAGAAGTTGCAATTTGATTAATTTTTAAAGCATTTAATGCTTCTTGCATAATTTGACTTAAATTTTCACCTGCGTTATCAGATAGTAATTGCAGCGGTGAAGAAACACTTCTTCTAATAGGAAATGAGCTATATATTCCGCATTTGTATTTGGTACAGCGAAAGCCTCAGGCCAACCACTATATAAGTAAATAAATCTGACTATTTATTTATTTCCTGACAATGATGTTGGATACGGTCCAGATAAATCCAACCCTATCTTTGCGAAAGGATATGGTGGGATATCCGTTTCTTGAATAGGCGGCTGTATTTTTCTGGCACTACGCATTTGACATGATATACAATCAGTTGTATATTTATGCAATTCCTTAAACATATTAGGCCAATAATATTTCAATTTTAAAGACTCAAAAACCTTATGAATTCCCACGTGCCCATTATCATCATGATATTGTTTAATTACTTGTTCTTTAATATGTTCAGGCACATATAACCTAGTTATTGGCTCATCATCTGGATTAGCTATGTAGTATACAATTTGGTCTATACTAATTAAAAGCTTTTGAACTAGCTTATTGTCTTTTCCTGACTGCAACTGTTTAAAAATTAATTGTATACTTTGATCTTTTTGTTTTTCAACTGACATATTAACTTCTCCTATTTTTTAATTGGAGTGATTGTTTTTTCTTCATTCTGGTATTCACAACTGGCAAAATGTTTTGGGTCAAACTGATTAGAATTGAATGTATTTATTTCAAAAGCTTTCTCACTAACATCTACTTCAATTTCATCATCCTCCTCCTGATTTCCAGCATAAGGAGGTGACCTAGACAATAAATCAGCGCATGTATTTTGTACACCGGAAATATATTCAATTTAACAGTTATACCCTGAAATTCCTAGCACCTAAAATTGAACCCTTTTATTTTGCATTGGAGACTCTAACAGATATTTTAAAGGTTTTGATCTGTCATGATTATGAATTCTACGGCATGCAGATAGTGATCTAATTTTTTGTAAAGCATAGTGTATTGCAAAGGCCTCCTTTTCTATAACCGGTCATTTTTTCTGGGTTTTGCTCAATCTGTGAAAAATTAAAATAAATTGGTTTCTCATTATTGTTGACACCATAAATTTCCTTGACACCAGTTTCACAAGGTTGTGTTAGACAAGCTCTAATACATGAAACACTAGTATCGCAGTGCAATGTATATGGCTTGTTCACATCAGGATATGCCAAAAGAGGTACAGTTGATATACTATTTTTTGAATAATCAAAAGCTTTTTAACATTCATTTGTTCAATTACATTTGGCGTATTTTCGTGTTAATTCAATAGTTGGTTCTGCAATTTTTGAAAAATTTGTATAAATCTTCGAAAAAAAACTAGTCATTCCAATAAAACCTCTAACCTCTTTAACAGTTGAAGGTGTTTTCAAAGACCTAATTACCTTAATGTTATCCTTGTCTGGGCTGATTCCGTGTTGATTGATTACAAAACCTAGATATTTTGTCTCTTCTTGTAGAAAACCACATTTTTTCAATTTTAATCTTAGCCCATGTTTCCTTAATCCGTCAAATAAAACTTGAGTATGTTCCAAATATTCCTCTAAGGTAGACAAACATAGCAAAATATCGTTCAAGTAGGCACTTGCAAAACTTTCTAACCCGTCTAATACTACTGTCATTAATTCAGAAAATACGACTGGTGCATTAGTTAAACCAAATGGCATGACATTAAATTCAAAAAGACCTCTGTGACATGTAAGCACAGTTTTTTAACGATCTACAGGATCCATGTCAAGCTGTTAATATCCCGATTTTAAATAATAATTACTAAAAAATAGTGCTTTACCTAGTAAGTTCAATATGTCATCAATATGTGCTAGTGGATATTAATTTATTTCCGTAATTTGATTAATTTTGCGGTAATCTATGCAAAATATAATTGAATTATCTTTTTTCCTTATTAACACAATACGCGCTGCCCATGGCGACTGTGATTTCCTAATTACATCAGGATCTAACATTTCCCAAACAGCTGTTTCAACTATCGGCTGTTGATTTAAAGGTATTAATCTGATTGGGGGATGATCGCCTGTGTTAATTTTCATTTTTTTTGTATCAGTCCGTCCTAATTATATGTCTTATTCTGCGAAATTATCCTCATTAGCTAATATTATTTTTTCAATTTTTTGCTTATGCTCTTTTGAAACATTTATTTCATCTATATTAATTTTACTATTTTCAATTCCGTTTTTGTTTATACTGTTAATTGAGCTGGTACTTTCTTCTTGTATGGCTTCTATTTTTCCTATGAGACAACCTCTTTTTAAAGTAAACGTTTTATCAGTATTATTTACAATCATAATTGGATATTGTCTGGTTTTATCTATTTTGATAACGGCATTACTTCACATTAAACCTGATTCAGAACTAATATACCCAGTGTCAATTTGTGAGATTTTGAATATACAGTCCGATAAAAGTTAAGCACCACTCTATATTTTTATCGATATATCTTTCTACATCAATACTATTAAAAGAATAAAATATATATCACCATTTTTCTTTCACTTCTTGAAAGACTACTCCAAGGGCTCTACAATTACCAATCTACGAAGTATTTATCATACTGATAGACATGACTATGACGTGGCAAACACGGGGTTCAAAACAGGCACTGGGAAAACGTAAAACGCTTGTCTTTGATAAAAGTTTTTAACATTGCATTAAAATGCAGAGTCTTCAGATTTAAAAAAACTTTTAAATGCATCTATTGTGCGTATTTGTAAGGCATAAAAATCAATAACGAGTATATCCAACACGTTTATTGTGAAGTGCTGTAACACACCTCGTCAAGCTTCGCAGAAGACGTCAAAGCCGTTCGTGGGGGAACTGTTGCCACTCCTGTAAGATAGCAGTTCTTAATTCGTAAATATTTTGACATTTTGGATTGCGTTGGTTAATTTTTCGGCCAATAATGTCCCATACATGCTCTATAGGGCTCATTTCTGGCGACATCGCAGGCCATGCAATTGTCTGAACAGCCTCTTGCTGTAGAACATGTTGTACAATGCGGGCTCTATGTGGCCTATCGTTGTCATCGATGCAAATTTGCCTGTCAGCCAACGCATGATGGTGGAAATGGGGGACTACGCGTGGAGCGAGCACATTGTCACTGTAATTTTTGCCTGTCAGATTACCATCAAGAACGTACAAGTCCAACTTGCAGTCAAAGGAAAAACAAACCCAGACAGATACACCCCCACCCCCAAAAGCAGTTGTGCCCAAAAATTGATCGTTGGCGCCAAACCCTTGTACGATCGTCGATAGGCGTAACAAAAAATTACTTTCATCAGACCAGTGGACCCGTCTCTATGTGCGAATAGTCCACCCCAAATGATCATGTGACCAGTCAAATCGCGGATGGCGATGACGTAATGTCAACTCTGTACATTTTATTGGTCGTCGCGCACGCATTACTTGATGGTGGAGGCGTCTGATTACAGTGCGTGTGCTAATATGGCCTCCAAGCGCTAAATTATTACAAAATGCACCAGCTGTGCTGAACGGCCGTTGCCGCGCCCGTCTGGATATGAGCCGGTCCTCTCTCGGCATCGTTTTGCGAGGTCTACCTCCACGTGGAAGGTCAGTATCATTCCCCGTTTGACGAAAACGCTGCACTAGTCGTACAATAATGGAATGGTTCACCATATGCCACCCTTCTATGGCTAAAACAAACGCTATGCATGCTAACAGCTTGCCACCTTTCTGGTATGGTTAATTTTCGCCGCACCATACAAAACCAATAGAAAATGAAACTGAAAACTCTACACAAAAAACAATCAGATTTCGTTCGCAAACACAAATGTTGAAAAGTACACGTGGCACTTTACACATCCTGTCATATACACATAAATAAAAATATAACTATAACCTGTTTCACAGGTAAGTAAGAATGTGTGTACAGGTAACGAAAACAGCAAACCGATCTGAAATAATTTCATTATTAGAAAAGATATTATTGAAACAAGTCAGGTGGTGTTTATCTTTTGTCGGACTGTATATTTTGTGTTGGTTCAATTCCAAATTTTTTATAATCGCTGCCAAACAAATATTTGCAGTTTGAGGTTTCATAATAGTTTTTGTTTTAACTCTTACTATTGAAGCTATATGAATATCTTCCTCTAGTGGTACATACAGTTGACCTATTCTTAAACATCCTAAATTGTAATATAAGCGAACTCTATTCTGAACTAACCAATCACGTCCTAGTATTATATTTCTAGTCATATTTCCCACTACATAAAATGAATGACTGAGTGTTACATTTTTAATTTGAAAACAAATACTTACGCACCCTATTACATCCAGAGGATTTCCATTAACTGATTGTAAATTAACATATTTTTTAATTAGTTTTAGTGGATTTTTTAATGCCTGATATACTCTTTTATGTATTAAGGACACCTCGGCATCTGAATCTATACGTGAGCGATATCGTTGTTTTCCAATTTTTAAAAGACACGAATTGGGACTTCCTGCTATATCAATTTTATAGCTTGGTATGTTTTTAGAAATCCTCTCTTTATGGGTTTCAGCATAAAGAGGGCGTTGTAGTTTTCCTGGTTTTGTTTTGATTTTTTCCTACAATTTCTTTTTAAATGTCCCGGTTTTCCACAATTCCAGCAAGTGAAAATAGGCCTAGCATTAAAACAGAATGAACATGTCGAACGTTATTAGCTTTGGATTTACAATTTTTAACCCAATGTCCAAATTTATTACACTTAAAACAATTATTTTACGGCCTATGATAATCTACGTCCATGGGTGTAGGTCCGTCATGTCTGTCTAACCTGTCTGTTCTTCCCCTACTACCTAACCTTAGATCAAACCGTTTTCCCAAATTGTGTTCCTCTATTGCGCTATTTACGGCATTTTGAAGTGATACAGGATTATTCCTCATAACCTTAATTTTTATGTAATCATGCAACAATCCATCAATAAAAACCCAACTAATTGACGTTTAATGGGTTCGACCCCGCCCGGTTGATCTCTATATGCCTTTTCGGCCAATGTTAACATGCGTTCTGCAAACATTTGCACGCTTTCTTCCCTAGCCTGTTTTAATTTCCGCAACTGCATAAAAGCATGCTGGCTATCAGTTATCTCGGCAAATCTAGATGCCAATTCCGCTTTTAAATTTACCCAAGTTATGTCTTCATTCATACCTAAATATCTTGGCAAAAAATCACTGACACAGCCAGTGCTTGTTTGAAAAGCTATATATTTTACCCTACCCGGGTAAATCATTCAAGAGTACATATTTTTCTATGTTTTTTATCCATTCCGTAAACTTGGAAGGAATCCCGTTGAACGGAGGTATCATTTAAACAATTCCGTGACTTTTCATCGTCGATGACAAACCAGTCATCTGCTGAGCTAAATTATTAAAAGCAGCTCGGTTAGCCATTTCAAATACATAAAATTGAACTAAAAATCACTCACCTGTGTATTTTCTGGCCGTTCCTGGCAGTCAGTTACTCATATGTTGACATCTCCGCCGCGCGAATGTCACCTTAAACTTTAATCCTTGTCACGGCACCAATTTAAAAACTCATATATGACGTAATGAGTTATTAAAAGAAAGATGAATATGAAGGAACAACTTTTATTATAACTTGGAAGTGAAATCGTTTAGTGCGAGATCGAATCTGAATCTGAAAATAAGAGCATCATTTTATATAGAAAATGTTTAAGTACATCCTTGGAAGTCCACAGGGCTCGTGATCGTATGTCCTAGGCAGAAACACAGTATGTAGTTTTAGCAGTTTACCAAATATGAGAAAGCATAACGCTTATTGTTAACTTCTTTACACGGGATATGAATATTTCATTATGAATGTTTATTAACAGATACTTCATGAAGATTAACACATCAATCCGGATCATGAGGTAAACATCTCGTCAGGGTATCGGTCATCATTCCAGGAGGTAAATGAACACATGGCCCACATGTATATATACATTAAATAACGCTTGGTTTTGCTATCACGCCAGCAGGACTGGATGAACATACAGTGATCAACTAACACAATTTTCGTAACTACGTTACAGCAAGTAAGCTTTTCTTAAATTAAATTATTTTAATTATTTCCGGCAACTTTTGAAATTCTTGATCCAACATAAAGAAATTGCTTTGTTCTTCCAAATTTTGAAAACTATTGAAATTGCATTATAATGAAAACAAAATGCCTCATAGACACCCAATGTACATGATTATGTATCAATTATGCAATGTATTTTCTTATAATGATATTATATATCACATCATTTCATATTAGTAATTGACAACCAAAACAAATGACTTGGCTGCTCAATGTATGTTCTGTTCAGCTTAGATTGTTGTTGAATATAATTACTACAATTCTTATGTCAACAATTTCCAATTATAATACATAATATACGCTGATATCCAAGGATACATGTAAGCTTATGACAACAATTTACTTTTTGTATTACTCTCTCTATGAAACAAAACCAGACAATTAAAGTATTTTTTTACAAACTGTGGTTCAAAGGAATCCGACAACTAAAGAATAAACGACTAGGCATGATTTAAATTGAAGAAAGTTGCACATCCATGCTAGTAGCATGTTCTCTGTCCACTGTTGCTGAGTTAGATAATACATCTTTTCATTGGACAAGCATGATTATTAATTATTCTAGACATATTGGGTCAGTTTTGAGGTTGATGTTCCAAGGGTGGTCCTAACATATTAATTTGTCATGTTGTTTTCTGTATCGTGAAGACAATCATCACTGGCGATCAGTGTATTTTTATTAACCATGAATAATTGATATGTCATATTTAATCAGTTTTTTCCCATATATTGTAATTTAGTATTAATACCTACGAGGAATGCATAGCAATCATGAATGTCGCGACCACACTACTTATAATAGTCTGAATAAACAACCAAAAGGTACTGTTATTGTCTAGCTTATACCGACCACACTTACAATAGTCTGAATAAACAACCAAAAAGTAATGTTATTGTCTTAGTTATACTGACCACACTTACAATAGTCTGAATAAACAACCAAAATGTAATGTTATTGTCTTAGTTATACTGACCACACTTACAATAGTCTGAATAAACAACCAAAATGTAATGTTATTGTCTTAGTTATACTGACCACACTTACAATAGTCTGAATAAACAACCAAAATGTAATGTTATTGTCTATGTTATACCGACCACACTTACAATAATCTGAGTAAACAACCAAAAGGTATTGTTATTGTCTTAATTATACTGACCACACTTACAATAGTCTGAATAAACAACCAAAATGTACTGTTATTGTCTTAGTTATACCGACCACACTTACAATAGTCTGAATAAACAGCCAAAATGTAATGTTATTGTCTTAGTTATACCGACCATACTTACAATAGTCTGAATAAACAACCAAAAGTTACTGTTATTGTCTTACTTATACTGACCACACTTGCAATAATCTGAATAAACAACCAAAAGGTATCGTTATACCTTATAATTTTTTCTCTATATAAATGTATTAGGAATAAAAATCAAGATGTTTACTGTTTTCTAAAAAATCTCAAAATCCTTGAATCAGCGATCTGTTGAG
Source organism: Gigantidas platifrons (assembly GCA_002080005.1). Lineage (NCBI taxonomy): Eukaryota > Metazoa > Mollusca > Bivalvia > Mytilida > Modiolidae > Gigantidas > Gigantidas platifrons. The sequence continues at coordinate 123,111 of MJUT01003378.1, forward strand.
CGTCAACAGTTTTCGGTCTGGTGGACCGGATCCGATCTGTTGACCGCTTGTCCTACTTTTATTGGTTACTTAAAATAGCTGCATGCGTATATCACGTGATTACCTGTCGTCTGTGTAACGTTTACTAAAAACAAAAATGTCGACATTCAGGCTCGCCGATCTGTCTGAAGATGAAATTGCGGAGATTTTAAACCCAACCGAGAGTAAGAACACCAAAAAAACGTAATACAAGTAGCTTCAAAATTATTCGAAGACTATATAAACAACAAACTTAATCTACGTTGTGGCGATTTATATGACAAATCTAATGAAGAGATTGATTAGAATAAAATTAATTCTGCTTGGACTTTCCTGTACTGACATGACTGTAGATGTGATAGAAGCTACAGAAATACATGGATAAAAGAGCTTAATATATTGGAATCATGCAATATGCTGTTTGACGGAGCCATGTCAGATAGTCACTCATAGACTAATATCTGACAAACAGGTATGGTGTATACTGAAAATGAAACAAGCAGAAAATTGCATAATTTTAATAGTTAATAAACTTGTGATGCAGACAAGAAAAAGAACACTAAAACAGACTTATTAATGAATTATATACTATTGCAAGAAAGACTGCTAGTGGAATGGCAGAAATGCAGGATACAAATTCAAAATACTTTATAAGCTGGTCGCGATAAGCCAGTAAAACTAAAAACAGGAAATAAAATTAAAATAGAAAGCATAAGATATGATAAGGTATAACAAATCAGTTATAGACGGGTTCCTCGAACAACAGCTGTTTCGTTTAACCCTCTGACTGAACTGTTGCCCTCAGCATTCTGGCAACAGTTCAGTCCTCGGGTCAAAAATATCAGATGTTGTACTCGGACCCAGTTAATAACTGTATACTGCTATTGTCTTTGTAATACCGACCACACTTACAATAATCTTAATAAACAAACAAAAGGTACTGTTATTGTCTCAGTTATACCGATCACACTTACAACAGTCTGAATAAACATCCCAAAATGTACTGTTATTGTCCTAGTTATACTGACCACACTTATAATAATCTTAATAAACAACCAAAATGTTCTGTTATTGTATTAGTTATACCGACCACACTTACAATAATCTTAATAAACAACCAAAACGTACTGTTATTGTCTTAGTTATACCGACCACACTTACAATAGTCTGAATAAACAACCAAAATGTAACGTTATTGTCTTAGTTATACCGACCATACTTACAATAGTCTGAATAAACAACCAAAAGTTACTGTTATTGTCTTACTTATACTGACCACACTTACAATAATCTGAATAAACAACCAAAAGGTATCGTTATACCTTATAATTTTTTCTCTATATAAATGTATTTGGAATAAAAATCAAGATGTTTACTGTTTTCTAAAAAATCTCAAAATCCTTGAATCAGCGATCTGTTGAGCGTCAACAGTTTTCGGTCTGTTGGACCGGATCCGATCTGTTGACAGCTTGTCCTACTTTTATTGGTTACTTAAAATAGATGCATGCGTATATCACGTGATTACCTGTCGTCTGTGTAACGTTTACTAAAAACACAAATGTCGAAATTCAGGCTCGCCGATCTGTCTGAAGATGAAATTGTGGAGATTTTAAACCCAACCGAGAGTAGGAACACCAAAAACGTAATACAAGTAGCTTCAAAATTATTCGAAGACTATATAAACAACAAACTTAATCTACGTTGTTGCGATTTATATGACAAATCTAATGAAGCTATTGATTGGAATCAAATTAATTCTGCTTGGACTTTCATGTACTGTCATGACTGTAGATGTTATAGAAGCTACCGAAACACATGCGCAAAAGAGCTTAATATATTGGAATCATGCAATATAATGTTTGACGGAGCCATGTCAGCTAGGCACTCATACACTAATATCTGAGAAACAGGTATGGTGTATACTGAAAATGAAACAAGCAGAACATTGCATAATTTTAATAGTTAATAAACTTGTGATGCAGACAAGAAAAAGAACACTAAAACAGACTTATTAATGAATTATATACTATAGCAAGAAAGAGTGCTAGTGGAATGGCAGAAATGCAGGACACAAATTCAAAATGCTTTATTAGCTGGTCGCGATAAGCCAGTAAAACTAAAAACAGGAAAAGAAATTAAAATAGAAAGCATAAGATATGATAAGGTATAACAAATCAGTTATAGACTGGTTCCTCGAACAACAACTGTTTTGTTTGACCCTCTGACTGAACTGTTGCCCTCAGCATTCGGGCAACAGTTCAGTCCTCGGCTCAAACATATCAGATGTTGTCCTCGGACCCAGTTAATAACTGTATACTGCTATTGTCTTAGTTATACCGACAACACTTACAATAATATTAATAAACAAACAAAAGGTACTGTTATTGTCTCAGTTATAACGATCACACTTACAACACTCTGAATAAACATCCCAAAATGTACTGTTATTGTCCTAGTTATACTGACCACGCTTATAACAATCTTAATAAACAAACAAAAGGTACTGTTATTGTCTCAGTTATACAGAACACATTTACAATATTCTGAATAAACAACCAGATGGTACTTTTATTGTCTTAGTTATACCGACCACGCTTACAATAGTCTTAGCAAACAACCAGAAGGTAGTGTTATTGTTTTAGTTATACCGGCCACACTTACAATAGTCTTTAATAAACAAACAAAAGGTATCGTTATTGTATTACACGGTGCATATTCATAGCGACTTCTTTCCGATTAAATCGGCATCCTTGCCTCCATTTCGAATCGGGAAACGCTTCCAATCCGACTTTTGATTTATTTTCACAACAGACGGTGAGTACGTTTTGTCAATTTATCTTTTGATTGCCATATTTAGTGACTGAAAACATAGATGACGGAACACAATATACATACCAGAATTCGAAATAAGATCCTACGTGATCTCACTGGGCGATGATGATTTTATTTTCAGCGCTCAAAAATATTTGTTGCATATCTACGCAACACCAAGAAGTGAAATTTCAAAAACGTGATGTTTCTCGAGTAACATGTCTATCAAAGCCAATTACACAACAATTTTAAGACAATAACAGTTCTATTGAAATAGATAATAGGTTTATATCAATGTTTGTATATACACAAAGTACGATTATTGTAAAACAAGTATATAACGCTCTTTTCAGAGCAGAGATACGATTCTTTTCGGATAACCATTCACATTGTTCGACTTACATGATCTTACATTAATCATTTGCTTTACAACATTTTAGTGTGTGCAATATGAGGTAATATTGATCAAGGAAGGTTGACCGAGACATTAGCCGACTTCTACATTGCTTCCGCATTCATACCGAAATTCGGTAATGGCAAATGTGCCTGACCAAAGTCAAAGTCCAGCAAAGGTTGGTTCGGTCTGGCAGATATTTTAGTTGTACATATAAGAAAAAAGTCAAACTATGCCATTCGGTCAAACAAATACTAAAATTATTTCGCCAATACTGACATTTATACATAGATTTATGATTTGATTCTAAAATAAAAATATTTTAGTCTTTCAGATTGACTCCGTTCAAGACTCCAAAACCCCCCAAAACTGAAAATAAATAATTTGGTTTGGCCTATATAAAAATAAATGATTTAATCCGGAAAACACAGAAAATAAATATTTTGAAGCAAAACCATCTTCTAAGTCCCCTCAAAATTAAAAGGTCGTCCCCATAGTTATTCAGTCCCTAGCTTAGAATATTTTATTTCTTTTCCCACAGTAAACAAAGTGCACATTGGATGTACTATAAATAGTTTCACGGATGTAAATTTCCTAAAACCTGGATTAATTTGTAATCTTTCCTGATTGTTCAGGGCTTTGCTTTACTTTAGTACAATCCCAGAGAGATGAATTAGCATTAACCATTCGTGTAAAATTCATGGTCGAAACAATGGGATGCTATGGAGAAATTTCGCACTAGCACACTCGCATCTGAACGAACTGTACATCTACTTTAAACATCGGGGAGGGGAGGTATTTCTTTTTTTTACAAAACAGCATATTTGACAAATTAGTTTTTTTTTCAGATAGACTTTAGAGTACACCCTCAAAGGAATCGTTTCCAGAATAGATGTTTTATTCGACTGATCTGAAAAGAGGCGTTTCTTTGATTTTTGTAAATCACCAATTTTTCGGAAATTTACTAAAATAATGAATCGAAAAAATACGAATGTATAACAAGGACGGTACCATTTAATTGGCTATCTCATATTTTGAACATTAAAGTGATCTTTGTACGACACACTCACCTCACCGTTTACAGTGTCACATATTTCGCCCAGAAGATAGGTGAACTAACCCTTTTCAAGCTATTTTGAGTTACTATGATGATTGAAATGTTCCGTGAACTGCTCAGGAAAGTCAGTTTGAAATGCATGTTGTCAGAATATAGTTCCGATACGTCGGGTTTTCCCATTCGGAAAGGAGGCAAGAACGCCGATTTAATCGGAAAGGAATCGCTATGAGTATACACTGTGTACTAGTTATATGGACCACACTTACAATAATCTGAATAAACAACCAAAAGGTACTGTTATTGTCTTAGTTATACCGACCACACTTACAATAATCTGAATAAACAACCGAAATGTATTGCTACTTTCTTAGTTATACCGACCACACTTACAATAGTCTGAATGAACAACCAAATGGTACTGTTATTGTCTTAGTCATGTTTTATTATTATCTGCATTATCTAATTGGTTTAAATATGTAAATATACAGGATGTGACATATTGTCACATGTTATGCCGTTTTGTCTCCTTTTATGATTATTTGTAATAAAACATATACAATTTTGGGATCGCGACGTGTTTCTGAAGTAACTTTTATTAGGTACGCCCAAAGTCATCAGATTGGAAACCCAAATGATATAAAAATAGTGTAGTAATTTTGCTATATTTAAGGAGAATCGATATATAGTAGTGGTAATTGTTCCACTGAAGACCACAATTAGCAAAGTGAAAGTCATTTTGACGAACTTGAGGCCCTTTGATCACGAACTATTAATTTACCACTCATTCGGAACAGGCGGAGCGCTATGAATAAATTGTTCTAACATGACCTCACTCTTTCCCTTTGTTAAAAAAAAACAGTACTATTTCTTCGTATTATCTCATTAGCACATGTGCCGATGAATGTGACTGACGTTTCCATTGGCAGCATAAATGTTGACCCGAATAATGCCGATAGAGGGCGCAGTATTATTCGAGTTACGTAAATTGTGTGAGACATTTTCCGCAAGCGTATGTATAAATTACCGTCTTACAATCAAAGTATACTACCGTATTTGTACTCTTAGAAAAATCAGAATCGAAGTAAATCATGGAAGCCTGAATGTGCTTTGAGTTTCAACATGGATTGGCGGGTATTAGTAAATTTTATCCTTCACTTCTGGCTCAGGATAAAATAATAATATCCGGCAATCCATGTTAAAACTCCCAACACATTCTGGCTTCCATGATTTATGTCTGAATTATACTTCAGCCGGAGTTCTTGGAGACAAGATAAGTTTATAAGTGATGACATCTCCTGTGTATTTAAAAATTAGGACATCTATTAACGAAATCGCATAGTTATTTATCTTAATCTTAAATGTTAATGGTTTAGCACGCATGTATATTTATTGAGTATAATTCATTACTTTGTTTATGCACATGATAATTCATTAACGTATTAACTCTATTTGTTTTAATGTACCATAGTAGTTCCTCCTTGAGCTCAATCATCCTGCATATTTTAGAAATGATATTCGGTATTGTTGTAGCAGTCTATAATAAGATCAATGGGACGTCGTGGTTGTTATCGGATTGTAGTTGGATTTATTACTACCTATGTGCAATTAATGCCTATCACCACTAAGTTACTAACGCTGTGAGGTGTAACCGATACAGCATTATGTGATAAAGTTTGTAAGTGACTTGCGACAGGTCTGTGGGTTTCTCCTGGTACTCTGGTTACCTCCAACAATAAAACTGACCGTCACAATATAGCTGAATAATTGTTGACCGTGGCGATAAACATCAACACTATTACCTTATGCTTAAAGTTGTTTCACGATTTGTAATCTTCTGTATAAGACCGCGTTTACACTTTCTTCTACTTTAATCGATCTAAAAAAGAACGGTTTGCGTTTACATTTGAAAGTGCAAGATCGATCTCGATCGATCTTTTTTGAAAACTGTACGTTTACACTGCAATAAATACTGAACCGATCTGACTTAAATAACAGCAGCTGTAAGAATATTGTTATAAAAATAGATATCAAAGGCCATCTCATCTGTCGTAATAAGGAAAAGCTTTTCGTTTTCCTCCCGACTTATTATTGTCTTTTCTTGTCAGGAAATATTTCGTTTTTAGTCTTTTAATTCGAGTTCGGCAATCTTGTGCCGATCTCAAGAATTCGGACAAACGATCCTCTATATCCTTACAAATTCGCTTAAAAATTTCCAGTTTCTATTGGATATATGAAAAATAAGTGGAAATTAATAATGGTGATAGTACATTCTGAGAACAAACCATCATGGTATTATGATAAATGAATGAAATACATAGAAATACATCTTGTATACTGCACAACCTTGACATAAAGATGACAGAATTACAAAAAAAAGCTTTCGGTACTATAACTTCGTGATACATATAAAAGTCTGATCAGGAATATGGGTTTTTTTTTATTTGTTGTTTTAGTTTTTTTATGTATAGTAAACACAAATAGTGAGGTACAATGGGTTAAAATTAGGTATATTAAGGATACTCTTGTTCATCTGGGTTTGTAACCTATAAGCCTCGCATGTACAAGTATAAATGAAAATGATACTGTAAAATTAGATTTCTTTGACAAATTTTAGTAGCAAATTAATATAAATAGATAAGCTAGATAATATTTTTGGCAACATTGATAATAGCGTAAACAGAAGTGGTGTATATATCTCTATATTTCAATTGAATTATGGAAAATACTTTCCATGTCAAATTCTGTATTTTTATTATAGCATAAATGCCTGCAATAACAAAATATGTTTTACCATTCACATTTTGTGTTGTACAAAAACAAACAAAAAAGAAGAAAAATATTTACTTGTGCAAGTTTCCATGTACATATACATATCCCTTTTGACATGCTTAGACTAAACTTTGAATTACTAGGGGTTTTTCCCTGTTAAAATAATATGCTTTATTTATATGGTGGAAGTGGTGTATATATATTATATACCTGTATAAAACGAACCATGAAAAATACTTTTCATGTACATGAATGTAAAATTCTGTAATTTTATTATATAGCATAAAGCCTGCACAAGTAGACAAGCAATAACAAAATATGTTTTACCCTTTTTGTACAAAACATATATAAGCAGGTAATTCTTTGGTCTAATTAATGTTTATTTCTACAAGTATCCATGTACATATATATTTGACATGTTTCGAATAAAGTTTGAATTATCAGGTATCTTTCCCTGTTAATATGCTTTACTTATATGGTGGAAGTAAATACTGTCAATATCTGTTGATTTTAAATTAGCTACTTCATGCATAGCAAACAGACTGAAACCTATTTTACAAAATATTATCAGTCAGACACAAAAAGGTTTCTTAAGATGGAGATATATTGGTGAATGTGTGAAAATCATCTCAGATTTGATGGATAAATTAGAAGAAGAAGATATCCATGGTTTATTAATGTTAGTTGATTTCGAAAAGGCTTTTGACACTATTGAATGACCTTTTATAGGAAAAAAACCCTTGAATTCTATGGCGTTGATCCAAATTTCCGTAAATGCATCAACTCTTTTTACAAAGATATGTCCAGTGTTGTGATAAATACTGGTCATTTATCAGAATCTTTCTTACTAGAAAGGGGACTGACAATGTGATCCTTTATTTCTCTACCTTTTCCTTGTGTTGGAACTTCTGAGTGCAGCCCTCACAAATGATCCTCAGGTGTCTGGTGTAACAATACATGGTTCCATATATCTACTTAATCAATATGCAGATGATTCTGCATTGATTTTAGGCGATGACCAAAACTCTCTTGAACAAGCCTTGAATATATTCGACTTCTTCTCTGTTTGTGCTGGACTGGGAGTAAACATCGATACAACTGAGGCCATATGGGTTGGCTCAAGATTAGTAAGTGATGAAAAATTGCTACCAGAAAAAAACATTTATCCTGGAATACTTCTGGAAAATTTAAAATTTTGGGGATTCATTTCAATCTTTATAAAGAAGACAAAATTTCGAAAATTATGGTGAAAAAATAAAAAAGGTAAAGAATATTTTAAGCTCATGGGAAATCTATATTGAGCGAATAACTGTTATAAACACATTAGTCCTCCCACGTTTGGTGCAGATTCTCACAGTACTACCAAACCCTCCTATATGTCTGACAAAATTAAGAGAAATGTTATTTTAAATAACTATGAAGAAGGGGGTTAAAATTACCATATATTGAATCTTTCTGTAAGGCGCTAAAACTGTCCTGGCTTTACAAACGTCTTGATCCTATGAACCCATGGACAATTTTACTACTAAGTTAAATAGAAAAATATGGTGGAGATAAGAAATTATGCTTAAAAAAGGAGGGTTTGGAAAGTATATCTGAAAAGTTAAACCCATTTTGTAGAGATATCCTTCTTAATTTGTCGGAACTGTTGCCACCAAATGATGAAGAAGAAAACAATATTATTAACATCTTGAGTCAAACCCATTTGGCTTAATTTTAATGTTAAAAGAAATTAGTTTTTTCTTTATTATTGACAAATACTATTATAATGGTGTCTTTTTGTATTAATGATATTATCTCTGAAGATAAACAGTTTTTGTCACCTCAGGAATTTCAAAGCAAACATAGGATAAGTACAAACTTCCTAGAATATTATGGCATTGTGGGTGCAGTCCCAAAGGGATGGAAAACACTTATTTCAGAGTATGGGGAGCTGCATTATATCAAAAATGACATTGTTGACAGATTAAAAAGTGATAAAAAAACCAAGCAAATATTTTGATAATTGTATTTAGAAAACATGAAAGAAAGTCATGTTAGGTCACACAATAAATGGGTCCAGGAATTAGGAGTACAAATAGATGATTGGCAGAATATTTATGCTTCCCCTTTTAGGACTACAAGAAATACTAAACTTCAAAACTTTCAGTTCAAACTTTCCCATATAATAACTGCCACTAACTCTTTCCTTTTCAAATGTGGCTTAAAAGAAACACCTTCTGTACAGAAACTAAAGAGAGTGTGTTGCATCTGTGTTGGGAATGCTCCTATAGTAAATATTTTTGGTTTTCATTATTAAATATTTTTGATAATTGTGGTCTTAATATGCAGTATATAAATGCACCTAATATTATGTTGGGTATTATGGATCCTTTAGATCCAGATAATGCAAAAAATCAAGTCATTTTGATTTTAAAGTATTATTTATACAAATGTAGATGCTTGGGTGATACACCTAGTATTAATGGTGGTCTAAAATACCTGCAATATTGCATTAAAATAGAAAAGACAATCATACATTTCCTATCCTGATGTTGATGTTGTATTTGAAACATATAATTTCTGATTCAGAGAAGAAGTTAAAGAAGAGGGAAGAAATTTATGACAATATGAAGATTTAGATATATATCAGTCTTTATTATTGATGTATTACATATTTTGCTTTCAATGGAATTTCTAACCGTATTGAAATGAAGATTCCTATCTGTGATTTTACATAAGCAAATTATTAGTTTATCAAAAGTATATCAAACTGGACAATGTATATTGTTTTATTAGTGTTTATTCCTATGTTATACCGCATTTGACAATAATAATCATTTATTCATAACAGCGATTGTCAATGTTTAGTGTAAATTTTGGAAAAAAAAACCTCCGTTGATTAAATAAATATTTATCCGGTTTTTCGAATATTTGGTAAAAAGAATATCATATATAAATCTAACGTTTTACAGTTTATCTTTCCTTGTATTTAACATGTAGTCTCGTCATTTCTCATCAATACTTTCGTTTCGTTTTATATGGGTTCATAACGTGCAATGTTTTCCACATTGTTTACATCTATACTGACAGACTTTAAAAACACAACACTGAATACATTTATTATTTATTTTCCCTGTTTACACAATAACATTGTTGTTTCTGGTTGGTTATTAACTATTATCAGTCATTTATTCGTCATTGTAATTTCAATTAATGACACACTTTAAAATGCATGACGTCACAAAGAGACATCCACGAATTCGCGTAGGCGAAATTTATTGAACTTTTCCATTGAGAATGACAATTCAGAGAGTTGGAAGTGTCGTTTTCTTGACTTGATCAACAGTCCAGCAAATCGTCGCCAAATGTTTTAACACTTCTCAATTAAAATTACACTAAATTGTTATGAAAGCTGAGGTTTTTATTCCTTCAACTAAAATAACTGTGCAAGATTTCATTATAATGTCATTCTGTAAATCTAGATCTTTCACGCACATTTTGTCAATAAATTCATCTTACCTATGCTCCACTTGTGTTAATGTTTGGATTGTCTTTCTTTTTAAATTGTTAAGAAACTTAGACATACTTTCGTGAATATGCCTTTTTACAGTTCCTGCTTCGGACAGGGTAAAAAGAAAATTTTCATCAACGAGAATTACTGAAAAAATGGTTCTCCGGAAGAGAAAGCAGTGCCTGCTCCACTACTTACTGTTTGGGGGGAACGGAAGGTCAATGGAAAAGGGAAGGTTGTTAAAAAGATGATGGGAAGTTGAAAACAGGGGTTGTGATGTGGTAAAGAATATATTCCCTGTCAACCCATTAATTAAGGATGACTTGACGCCTTTTTGTCATAAAATTAGACAAACTTCTGTAACTATAACATTTCAAGATACACACAATATTCATACAATGTCAATGTCAACAAATACACAATTAAGTGCAGTTTCCTACCAAAATAAAGATGAGAAAAGCTATTTTGTCATTCTCTATCTGTTATCTATCAGTTACCCAAACTTATACAAACTGATTTTATGAAGACTTTGAAGATACAAAACAAATGTACTATAAGGGTAATCAGAATCCGTATATCGAAGAAGAACAGACAATACAATGGTCAAACAACGATCTAGAAAACATACAAATCAAACTAAAGATCGAGTAACACGAACCCCACTAAAATCCGATGTTGAATTCTGGTGCTGCGGAAAGGTAGAAGTTCCGACAATGTGCATAATTCGTATAAAAATACGCTCTTTATAAAGCAATAGATACGACACCGTAGATATTGTGCTATTTTTTTCTTCATTTTGTTGTGACCAGAAAGCAACGGATTATGCTTGTTTTTAAACTAAGGTCGAACAAAAGGGTATGGTGGTCTTAGGTATTTTGGATAGGTTAAAAGAAAATTTTGTAATATTTTTTCTGTATATTCTGATACTATAGGTTAAAAGAAAATGTTGTAATCTCTTTTCTGTATATTCTGATACTATAGGTTAAAAGAAAATGTTGTAATTTTTTTTCTGTATATTCTGATACTATTTAATGTTTATTTCAGGGGCATTAACTGTCAGCTCGATTTTTAATATTTACATATAAATCCCCGATGTATTTCTTTGTTTCTTTACAGTCCATACTTTTCTGGGCGTCACATGAGTTGTGTAGTACATAATGACTCCAGGAGAATTCGATATCATTTGATGACGTAGTACATAGAAATAGTGAGGCTCCAGATGATAATGTATCATAGATAAAATTACTATAAGAGTTGATGGATTCTCAAAAAAAGCGCAATAAAGTTTCAAAATTTCTTTTGAGCATGATAGTATGTATCATGAGGGCCACAATGGTAAATGCTGCTCGCTCACTTCAATACTATTATTGGATTCTAAAAAAAATGATATACGAGCGTAAGGGGGCTCTTTATGGTATAAAATGTGTACTTAGGATTTTTGACAAACGTGGCTTCACATATTGATGGAGATATTTGTATTTTGCACATTGTAAGCACGTTCCGTGTAGCACACTTACACACCCAACTAATGAAAATCTTCTTAACATAAAGCGCAAAGGTCATCCTAAATATCGTACCCTCTCTCGTACGTCCGATGCATCTGAAACCCGGAACCCGTGTGTAATAAAAGTCATTTTGTTAGCTTGATCTACTTATATTGATATTTTTCCATTTATTTAATTTCTACTGACATACTGACAATATTTTTTTTCTGCGCGGAAATTAACATTTGAGATTTCATAAGGAACGAGAGTTCGATTGAATGAGATTAGATTCGGCCCTAAAAAAAGTCGTCCCCGATATTTCTCGACCTAAATAATCTCGACACTTTCTTGATGCTCTGGATGAGCGTGAAATTGGCCGATAATTTTCAGATTCGCGAGCATTCATGATCGTGCCTGTTTCATATTAAGCATGTCAAATGTATTATTCATTCATAAAAGAAATGTCAATATTAATAATTATGATCATGTTAACCTCCGGTAGAGCCTCGTCGATGTTCCACAAGTTTCAAAGGTGAAAAAGACATTAGAAATTACGAATGCAAATTGTGTTCAAGTCATTAAGAAGAGTACTCCTTTAAAGCTTCAAAAATTTTAACTTCTGTCACGGTTAGTGATCAGAAGTTTAGCCACACATAAATATAACAGTGTACATGCTGCAGACGATATATAGCTAGAGATATTCAAGTTCCTAGAGTTAAATATAATCAATAAACTTCATGCAAATTAAAAGTTCTTACAAAATGGCTGATAATATGCAGAGTTATGATAAAAATAGTTCTTATTTCTTGGAAGGCATTGTTTGTAACCATTAATTGGTTTGGGGCCTTCTTTTGTCAATCTATTTTCACTTCTGAAATATATACCGGAAAAGTAGTTGCACGTGATTTGCAGGTGCAATTAAAAATAGCTATCAAAAATTCCTTATTATCGAAATTACCTTACGAGACCATAATATAATCTTGTTTTTGAAGTTCATCGAATAAGGACATGGTCACTTGCGAAGAAGAATATACATGTATCTAATATTTGTACGTTTTCCGTTGAATTTACAGAAAGTTGTTTGTGTGATGCAAGGTGTCTGAAAAACGATACTACATCGCCACACTTTGGTGCAACGTTGCACGATATCTTCTCTGCAGTAACTAATTTGTCATGACGTCATATCATTGGAATGCCGGGGAAAACACGTCAATGTAAGCAACGAAAACTGAGCGACCGTTTTATGGTCAGTCATTCATTTATATTATGTATCGGGTCACGGTCATATTCTTATTTCCAATGACATAGTTTCAATATTTCCGGCAAATATACGGTCTACATTTCTTAAAATAAAGCGTTGCTGTATGATTGTAGTGACAACGAAAGTGCCCCAACAGTGACGTGAATTTTGAGGGAATGAATGGCAACAAATAACGTGACGTCATGCCCATGATTACGTCTACCTCTGAGCATTGTAATACATAAGAGCTCATACACGCCAGACACACTTGTAATGTTGTCATCCTTTTCAGACACCCCCGCTTCGTTTATTAAGCCAGCAGTGGTGGAAATTAGACCTAAAGAAGGGGAAATAACACAATACAGAGATTTAGTGCGAAATACCAAAATTAATATGTTCCGCATGTTTGAATGGATGTGTTGAAGCATAAAACATTTTTTCAAGTTATTTACATTCAATCGGTTATTAGTAAAAGTTGCCATATAAACCGACAATTGTTAAAAATACAAAGCAAGGGAAAAGTTTATGAAAGAGGTTTCTACAGGAAAAAGTACAGTGGAAAGGATGATATAGTGGCATCAAAGAAAGCATTCTGTCCATGAAGTTGTATATAACAGATAGAAAAACTCAATTTAAAACCATACGGTGTGGTGTTTTAGCTCCAAAAAATACATCTATGAATCTCAATTAAACAGAAACATTTGAGAATATTTGTATTGACCAATGTTTAATTTGATAACGTTATAAACTATTTTTTCAAATAATCAGAATTCTATAGTTAATCAACGTTAATTTTGTTTGGGATGGAACCAAAACCAATGAATATTTAACAAGACAATGACAAAAACGAGCACAGAGACAGACATCACTTTACATTCCAAAAGCAACATTAAAGCGTGAACTAAATATGTGACACTCTATTTGACCAATTAACTTGTCAGAACTTACAACCACATTTAAGTCAAAGTAATATGAGTAGGCATGGCCTATAGAGAGGACGTTAGTATTTGAAATTAAGTGATACTAAAACTACCTTTATATACCTAATATGTTTATAATTAAAATGTAAATACTGTCATGTGGAATCTAGAGTACCCTTTACACTGTGTTAGTTTTTATTTAATATCGGAGCGAAGATCGCTAGGAAAACCGGGGTAAGGGTCCACTACGAAGTTATACGAGCGCCAATGGCGCGAGAGTTGTACTAAAGCTATTCGTGTCATGGGTGAGGGTCTATTCTTAACAGTTAATTCTATACTATCAAAGAGGAAGGTCGCTAGGCAATGAGGAAGGTCGCTAGGCAAAGAGGAAGGTCGATTGACGTAACTGAGAAGTTTGAAAATACCATATATCGATAGATAAATGAAAAAGCTCAAAGGTACGAAATGGGTACAAAGTTTTGAAGATACGAAACCATTTGGGCAGGAAGTTATGAAGTTACAAGATAGTGACGCCACCTAGCGGGATACAATATAATGCAATGGTCCATCAACGACAATCATATTGCCAGTTTTATATTATGCAAATTTGACATATTTGCCAAATAGATATTATTATTTTAATTTATTGAATAAAATACAATATTTTAATTTTTTAAAACAAAACAAAGTTGCTGTTATTATTATTTTTATGACAGTAGATACTTTCGGATATAAGCTGGCTTACACATCCAGGCTATATGGCACCCCAATTCTCGCAGTCAGCATAGACGCGAGACCGACGCGAGAAATATAGCATCAGTATGTAGTCTACCTGGGGGATCTCCCGGGAGGTCTACAGTAATGATGACTAAACGTCCTCTAAGATTTGTATACAATCAATATAAACCGCTCGGTTAATCTTCAAAATTAAACTGATGTTGGGAAACACGAAACAAATTTAAGACATCAGAATATAGAGTTCTAAATTTTGTTGTGATCCTTCATAATATTGTAATGAAAGTGTCAGGACATGCTAAAAAAGCAGTTCTTATTTTCTTTCATAGGGGGTATTAATAATTAACAAGAAGAAATAGTAATACTATGTTGTTGTCTATTTTACTACCTGTCAAATTATATAGTAAATAGACAACACTGATAAATGGCATAAATATGTACCAGAAGTAGTGTGTATATATATATATAGGTGCATTGATGCAAGCATAAACTGATATTTAATTTTTATTGTACAATTAATTTACTTCCTTGTACGAATGTACGTAACTTCCTGCTTACAGAGATGGGACTAAAAAGTCTACTGTTTTGTGTTTGTATTAAATGTAAGTAATATATGTATTTACATCACATGCACTGCACACTTTATTAATGATAATGCCACCCTGGTGTTTTTATGACCCGGTCTGTGTTTTTGATGTTTTGACGGTAGATGTTAGATGTTGTCTTTCCTCTATCACCGACAAGACTTTTACCGGACTTGACTATATGAGTAAATGGAGGCAGTGTTGTGAGAAATAAGTGTTAATTGCCATTACCGAGCACATGTGTTCACCTTCTGTTTTAGTGGGGTCTGTGTTACTCATGAATTAGCTTGCTGTGTTCTGTTTCGTTTTTGTTGTTGTTGTCTTTTTTCTATGTCTTGTCTCCTGTCACTGTCTCCGGTGTTGTCCATGTCCCTCAATTGCCAATTCTTGAGTGCTCCTTCGTTTTCTGTAACGTTTATTTTGTTTGTTTTTCCTTTCAATCAATATCTATTACCACTAAAGTTGTGAGTTTAAACCCCGCGGTGTACTCGATACAACATTATGTGATAAAGTCAGTAACAAATGTAGCTTCAATAGTCGAACTGTTACATTGTAAGGTGAATTTAGGGAGAAGCTCCATACCTAAGATTTTTATTTAAATTACTGTTAGTAAACAGCTGCAAATTTTATTAGAGAATAGCCAGAAATGAAGTGTTATTTGCCAATTTCCCTATTTAAAAAGGAAACATCTGCAATTTTCATATGATCTATGTAGAAGATATAAATTCCTAATTGAATACATGGAATTTTGAACTTGAAATTGATCCATTAAATCAAGCTGAATTAAATGAAATAAAAAAAAATATGTTGTTACTTTATAGTTCAATCTCTTTCATTGTCGAAATATAATCGTTCGTCAACGCTTCTGAAATGTGAATTCACTTTCTTACAGCACTCTGACAGCGATTACATTGTGTGCATAACGTCACGTTATTTGTGGTGCCGTTTATTTACGCTACACTTTCAGTTTCACTATAAAATCCTCTGACAACTTTCTTCTGGAGAAATGTACAATACATACAGATTAATACATGGGCATTTCCATATTGGCCTGGTTATTATCCCGAGACACCCATATTGGCCCGAGACGAAGTCGAGGGCCAATATGGGTAGAGGGATGATAACCAGGCCAATATGGAAATGCTCATGTATTAAACTATTTTTATACTGCAATCGTTCTATTTGAGCAGTCAAAATTGCGTTGACAGTATATTTACAAGTGATAAACGGTCACTAACATTTAGAAATCAGTTGAGGCCTATCAGGGGTAACTGACTTTTTAAATAATTTGAATATTGGTAGTAATATCCATTAATGTCACTAATGATTGCAGTATAAAGACCATAACAGTGCATTGACTTGACATAAAATTCGATATACATATTCGGCACGAATCTGGGAAAATGCTCGGGAAACACTCGCATTTTCCCCGATTCTAAGCCTCATCCGTTTATCGATTTTATGTCAAGTCAATGCACTGTTATTGTCTGTATTACATACTTCCGACATCTAGAAAATAGACACCCATATTGGCCCGGGACGATATGGAAATGATCTTGTAGTAGTCCAATAACCGGTTACTTTCCCGGGGTGTGAAAATATGAACAGTTAATTCCAGTCATATTGATCATACAAAATGCCTTTATTTTAACTAAGTATGTAATAAATGTGTATATACTGGATTGAAACTATGTCCTGGGAAATATGAATATGATTGTTAATTCGTGATACAATAATCTGTCTGATAAACAAACATATATGAATAAATCAACATTGAACAATAGTTTCCCCTTATTCCAATACTATGAACAAGTAGTCCGGCAAAAAATGTCTTGTGCAAAATCGCACAATTATTTAATCAAGACAGTGTGTTGATGTAACATAGTGTATCAGACAGGCTACTTTTTTTTTAATTTCACAGGAAAACGTAGTGGGTTACGCAAGGATGAGTACAACCTGATTAAGGTTATTTCGAATGAACAGAACACATAATTTCGATCAATCCTTATAAATTAATTCAAACTTTTTGGTGTTATGATATTGAAAAAATATTGTTTTTTTTCAAAATAAGGCAAATAATCGGAAATAAATTTAAACAACCCCAAAGGTGCCACATTTAAAGAAAATCACCTGATGACAACGGCATGCGACGCCTTGGGAACGACGTCTATTTTCAGATACAGTACATACGAAAATAACCTCAACTTTTTAAACCAATCAAAACACGCATTTAATGACATGTGACTCTAAAATTTATTTATTCTGCAATGCACCTGTAACGGTGAAAAAAAGACGAAAACAAAATTTACCACTGTCAAAACAGTTCCTAATTCTAATAGAAAAATCGTATAAACAGAGGCAACGTTGATATCTATATATACATGAATGATCACCTTGCTGACATGGTACAGGTACTTCAATAAAAAGGTGAGGGGTTAGTGAATTGGTGTGTTCAGACAAGTGTTTGTTTTACACATGTGAGTAAACTGCCAACCATTGCATATGTAATAAAACTGACACTTTACATTATGAAGTGAATAGGTAGTTTGTGGTAAATAAAGTATAACATAGTAAGATTGATTTTACTGAAAGGATTCAAAACTGTAATCAATCAACTGTCGTTTTGATTAACTGTCTTGTCTAACACAGCAACATAACAACATGGTCTGTTTATTATGCTAAAATGAGAAACAACAGATTATGTTCCTCTAAATGCTGAATAAATGGTGCAAAGATAAGTGTAGTATAACACTCGAGAAATGTCCTTATTGGGCCTAAATATTGCATTTATATAATTTATTGTTTCAGCAATTTGGTGTTTAACATTAGATCCATACCCAACAGTAAATGTTACCAGATACAAGAGCCAATCATTTAATTGTAGTGTTGATCCTAACTGGAGTGATGTAGCTTATAACTATGGTTCTATAAATATCGCCTTGTTTGTTGTTCAAGACGGTAAATGTAAAGACTTTATAAATCAGACATCAGAACTTTATACAACAGATTGTGATGATTCTACCAGGACGTTTGATCTCACCATTAACAACGTAACTGACGAAAACAACGGGAAAGGAATTGAATGTAGGGAGTTCTATACAGGAGCCAGCCCCGTAAAGAGAGCCTTATAAATGTACAATGTAAGTAATAAAATACATATTAGTGATATGTATATTACCATTCATTTGTATAAAATGCATTAATATTAAGGTAAATACAATTGTAGAGTATAAAATATTAAGATTATATTTACATCAACTCATGATAATCTTGTATTTAGAAGTGAAATAGTGTGTTTGTCAACTTCAAACCATTCAAAATCAGTTTATGTTCTGAAAGAGATCATGATAAGGTGATGTAATAGGTGTATTGCTTCTCCGCTAAGTAAGAGTAAACGCTAGTTGGCATGGAATCTTGATTGTTTGTTTGATGGTGCTTAACGCCACTTTCAACACTATTTCAGTTATATCGTGGTGGTCAGTTTTATTGGTGGAAGAAACCAGAGGACTCGAAGAAAATCACCGACCTGTCACAAGTCACTGACAAATTTTATCACATAATGTTGTACAACTCGTCCTGATCAAGATTCGAACTCACAACATTAGTGGTGATAGGCACTGATTGCATAGGTAGTTGTAAATCCAACTACAATATGATCACGGGCCACTGGAATCTTGATAATGTGTCCTAGTGCAGCTAAATGTCTATCTGCGGACTATTGTTTCAGTGAGCGAGTACTATGAAAAGTCAAACATAACGTGGTTGTCTAGTACAAAGCAAACATCATCATCTTGTCATGGAAACGTAGCTTGTTCGCCCCATGATATAACTGAAAACGTGCTCACGTCTAGAATAACAGGACGAGCAGAGAAACGATTATATCTTTATTATATTATACATGTAAACGAATTTATTCTAAAGAACTTATTTTGAATAGCGTTAACACTAGCAGTGAATCGTGTAAATTTTAAGATTGGTATATGTTTTCTCTATCGTAGTTAATGAAACACATGGATATAAAACAAAAGGAAATGTCCTTTCTTTACATAGAGTATTTCCCCATTTTTTAACAGGATCGATACATTTCTACGTAGTTCATGATGTATATAATATTGATACGACCTTTAATGAACTTAATCTTTACCATTTGAAGATTGTATATAAAACGGGTACATCAAATGTGTCCTCTTTATATACACTCATATACAATTACTAAATTTGGTTTCGATCTACAAAGATATTGTGTTCAGATATGATACAACTTGCAGAGTCCCTGTCAAAATGAAAATGTACATTTGTAGATCTTCTTTGTCTCGAGCTCTGGTCTCATTCCTAGACTTATTAATCCTGTGTAAATCTTATTCGAATATGTTTCCGTGCTTGGAAAGGCGGACATAAATAACTATTTGCTTTTTGTTGACACATTGTTTTATGATTGGTGACGAATTGACAGATGCTAACGTGTTTGACTGATGACATCCGTCAGATTATCGTTCAGTCAGATATTGATATGTAGCAAATGACGGGTTTGTATACATGTATGTTTAAAATTTTAATACAAAGTATAACAGATGACATAACTCTAAGCCATTCAACTCTTTAACATAATTTTCATAACAAAATGAGACAATATTGTTAATATTGAACAAATAAGTCTTCTTTTGTTAATTCAATCAACATTTCTCATCATGGGTCAATAATCATCTTACACAGGGCTGTCAAGTTTTGAAAATCCAAATTCATTAAGTTTTTGAAAATTTATGACGAACAAATGTAAAATACAAAACATTCAAAGACTTTTCTCGAAATTGTGCGGAAAAAATATCGACTTGAAGGATCTGTCTTAATCAGAATCAATAATATGAACGCGTGTGAATATCGCTGTTACTGTAAGTCATGTAAGTATTTTATGGAGATTAGTGGTTCTTTAATTTTTAAGATAAAAAAAGAACATGCTAATCAGTACCCCCTTTTTAAAGACATTGTTCATGATTTACAGATTCTGATTACCCCTTTGGTATCTTCAAACTCTTCTGATTAGGCCTCTTTCCTATTTGTTCTTGCTAATTTTTAGAAAAACATACGCGTGCACTCAAAGCCGAAAACACTTCTGACCGTGCATAAGACCTCATATTTTGAATAACGGCAGATGTAGGGTCTAACCTTTTAATGAACAAGTCATATGACACCCATACTTCGATTCAAAGTTTGTTCCATTTTTTCAGACGACGGAAGTTTACAGTACATTATTAATAACATCATCGGACGGAACCGCATTTTTAAAATTTCGAGATGTACTATATATATAAGTCTAGAAGATTGTGCGACGATATACATTTATAAACGCCTAACATGGTTTGTAAAACAACACCAAGTACACAAAACAGAGTGATACAGAATTAAATACTTCATTGAATGACACAATTGTCATCCCACCGAGGGACTTGCTCAATGTCTAATTAAATAAATTGTCGAACCAATATGACGGCTTTACAATTTCAAAAATATATATATTATATTATATCTCGGAATTTATAAAATGCGGTTCCGTCCGATGATGTTATTAATACTGTACTATATATATACTGAAGGGAAAAAGAAACGCAGGGTAAACATTTTAGGTGATTTAATATTATTTATTCAAATGTTTTCAATATTAATATATAAGGATAAAAACACAAATTTAATCAACAAGTTTTTAAAATTTCATTAGATTTTGATCAATAATTCATGAGTAATTGAAACCAATTTAACAGTACCCCCAATATGTTAGAGTGAATTCGATTAACTCGTCAATATCTCGCGCATCTGTTACAGCCCTGACTCTCCTGTGCATGGAGTTCATCAAAGCATTTATCCTTCTCATAGGGATATTATCACACTCTTCCAACAAGGCAGCCCTTTGTTGGTCGAGAGAAGCGGGGGCATTCCGACGCCTCTTACTCTCCTGCCCAGTTCGTCCCACAGATGTTCGATTGGGGACAAATCTGAACTGTACGGAGGCCAATCGAATGGGTTAATGTTATGATTGGCGAGAAAATCTTGACAAACTCTGGCTACATGGAACCGCGCGTTATCCTGCTGGAAAATTAGGTGATTTTGTTGCACAAATGGAACTGCAACTGGCCGGAGGGTTTCATCCCTATATCTTACGCCTGTTAAATTACCGGCCATCACATTCAATGGCGACTTTAATCCGAGCGATATCCCTTCTCAAACTATAAGCGAGCCACCCACAAACCTATTCCTCTCAAGAACGCAACCGTCGGCGAAACGTTCCCCAAGACGCCGGTATACACGACATCGACCATCCGGACGAAAAAGAATGAACAGCGATTCATCTGTGAAAAAGACCCCTCTCCATTGCCTCATTGGAAAATGCCTGGGGCCATGTGCCACCAACCAAGCCATGCGACGCACGCGACTTCCACGAGTGAGAGTAAACTCAATGTAAGGTCGACGAGATCGCAATTGGTTTCGCACAGTGTTTGGGTGAATGTGCCGATTATGATTGCCTACCGTAGTTAAAGTGGTTTCAGTGGCAGTAACGTGGCGATTACGCAGGTGGGCAAGACCAATAGCCATGTCTTGACGTTACGCGCAGACGTCCCCGTTGTGGACGGTCGGCAACCCTTCCAGTATCTCTCATACGACGGACACGACGCTCTATGATGGAACCGCTCACACCAAATTGCAAAGCAACTTGCGGTTGCCTTTGACCTTGCATTAGCAATTCAATAGCCTGACCAATCTGAACTTCCGTTAGCCGTGGCATGATTACAAGAGATTCAAATTAACTTTAAATAGTGAAAAGCGATGTGTATACCTCAAGAGTATAAAGTGGTATGACACGATGTGTTGACGAACTTGTTATCATTATTCTGCATGTGTTATTTACTTTTTATCACTTTCTCTATATCACATGATACCTTTCATGGTTGAGTAACTTTAGAAACCGATTTTAGTGCACACTGACCAAGCAACTCGTCTGCCCAAGTTTTTGTAATTTTACGCCACGCCGTTAAAAATTAGGAGCCTATTATGTTACCCTGCGTTTCTTTTTCCCTTCAGTAATTGTTTATTACAAAAATATTGGATATGTTTTTACAATAAAGTAATATCATACGATACTTTCGACGACAAATTCATATCACACCCCATGTAATAACAGTACCGTATTACACACGAATGTTACATGGGGTTTATTTCTTTCGTATGTTCGGGATGTTCTGAACATGTTCTAGCGAATGAAGTGGTATGGAACACTCTGCGCGAACAAACAGAACAGTGTGCGGGGTGTACCATGTTTTGGGGTGGTGCAGTTCTGGGGATTCTTGTCTCTCTAAAACTTTTCTAAAGTTGTCTACAAGAAAAAACGAAAAAAATATAATACTAATATGTTATTTTTCAGTGAAGTGTGCAATAAGTATACAAGGAAATTCAAATTTTTGTATTGTGCTTCATGTGACATAAACAGGAAAAATGATATATATATGATATAAAAAGTCATTTATGTACCAATAAGACTGAAGAGTATTTTCATTTTGGTTCAGTACATTTTATACATCAAAGTTCCAAGCATAAATTTAGTGCCCCAGACACGCTTTTTTCTTCTATAAAAGACTCATCAGTGACGCTCTTATCACAGAGTTGTAAATGATATTATGACAGTCGCATCAATCTGGGATGTTAACAATTCTAGATTTATACTATGCTTCTTCGATAAGATCAAATTTTCCAGATTTTCTGAATTTTCATTTTTAATTTTGCAAAGACACTTTTTTTTTATCCAGATAAGAAAAATGTTTCCGGATTTGTTAATAAATGAAGTCTACTGTATTTTTGTACCATTAAACAACAAAAATGACTTTTTTTTTTTTTATGTTTCTTTATTGAAGTTTTTCTCGAGTGACCTATTTGATATTGTCTTATCTCTGAATCAAACTTTTGATTTTGTACTTTTTTTAATGAAACTTCCACTGTCAATTTTGATCAATTTTAAATTTATGCTTGAAAGATATACTACCAAATTAAAAATGTTCAACAAAAGCAAGAATTTGTGATAAAACTATGCAGAAGAAGATGTGTGTTTCTTGTGTAGGACCGAGGTAGCTCAATGATTTAGTTGGATAACCCAACAACTCATACAAGCCAATACGGTGTGGGTTTGCGCCCGGCTTTGTAAATTACAAAAAAGGTGCACTCAACTCGCAAGTGTTAAAGTTTTCCAGTTGCTTCCCCATGGTTGGTGATTCTCTCCGGGTACTCCGGCTTCTTCCACCATTAAAACTGGTTAATACCATGATATAGCTGAAATATTGTTGAAAGTGGCATTAAAACACCAAAGATAAAAATGTTTCTTGTGTTGTTTAGAATTTACATCAGACATAACAATATCTATGAGAAGAGCCTGCTGGCTTTCTTCAGATACAGAATTCTTTTTAGAACAGGAGTAGCACATTCCTGAAAGGAATAGAAATCATTAGAAACAAATTGACCCAATTTTCTTAACATAGTTTTATTTCTAATTCACACACAAGCTAATTTAATCTTCAGGATTGATGTTGCTCAGTGATGAAGAAATAGTTTTTTTTATTTAGAAATACATTCATGACACTATGACTATGATGGTAATAAACGTTTCCTCATTATTCTTTCATTCAATTTTGAGCAACTTTTTTGTAATCAAAGGACTTCACCAGGGGAGATAATTTATGACTTATGTTCACATATACAAAATGTAACAAGATCAAATTAGTTCAAATGCAAGTTTGAGCTGTGAACCAAGCACTTATTAATCAGCAAAACTATTATTTTAACATGCCGACTATAAATAAATCTTATCTCTTACTGTTAGACGGGTGTGAAAAACTAATATGCATGGTTGACATGGTGTCACTGTGGTGTAATCGATACAACATTATGAAAATTATGTGATAAAAGTTTGTCAAGTGACTTGAGACAAGTCAGTGGTTTTCTCTGGATACCGTGGTTTCCTCCACCAATAAAACTGACGGCCACAATATAACTGAAATATTTTTTGAAAGTTGCGTTAAACACCTTAACCCTAACCTTATATTATGTAAATCATGCACAAGTTTGTACATGTACTTCTATTTCAAGCCCTGTACATGTGTACATTTACATTTCTGTGTGGTTGTTAATCTCTTCAATTTTAATATTCATTAAAGGCAAAAAGGGAATGATAAGCAAATCAAGAGATCATTTTGAAGGGAGCCATGTACAAAATCTGACACCAAAATCTAAATATGTTTTATGGATTAACAGTTACATTTGAAGGATAATAAATTTTGTACATGCTTTTATGTAGACCCTTCCCCTTTTTACAATACACAAAGATTTGAAATTGATAAGATTTTTACCTGCTCCACCTGGAAGAAATGTTCTGGATTTCAGCCCAAAATTCTTTACATCTGGCTGCCTGTATGCCTCTTGCACATTTTGCAGAACTATCAGCATGTCTCTTTTGTCGATTCCAATAGACACCCAAATCATCCCTATGTCTTGGAAATATTTGACAATTTACAACAGAAGTGTCTATTACAAATATTCCATTTCTATGTAGAATAAGAAGACCTTCTGGGAGGTCAATACCACAGTCATCGCCACAACCTAGGGTCTGTAAATGTCTTTGAGTTCTCTTATTACATTGAACAACTGGGACACACATGGCAGTAGATGCATACTGTTGTGATGGGCCACACTGATATATATGAAAAAGCACATTTGTGCCAATCTTGGTCATCATAATCTGCATCATCAGGATCATGAAGCATATTTACCGCCTTTCTTTCTTCAAGCAGACATTTCCAATGTAAACATTGAAGAGTATTTCAGGGGAGGTAATTAAGTAAAAGATGGGGTACCATAAAGGGTATTTTAGTGATTTTTGTTTATGCAATAATTTGATCATTTAAACTAAAATGCATGCAATGTAAGTACCAGTTTACTGAAATAGAGAGGAAAGTATATGAGTGGTGCATAAGATGAAGAATAGTATAGTGAGTATAGGCATATTTGAATCTGGTAGTTGAAAAAGGAGTTCTTTACGATTACTTTTTCCCACCTTTTTATTTGATTTGCACCAACTACAACACTGATTTTATGTATCAAATATTTTTATCTAATTTATCAATATAAATATGTGACTTCCAATCAGTTTATATGAATTATTTTCAGAAAAAAATCCTACTATCAGTCAGAAATTTGTTAATTTTTGTCTCTAAAATCATGACTTTTAATTTGTTCTAAAAGTACTATAATACTCATTTGCAAAGCAAAACCTTCCACATACTGAATATTGTATGCCTGTCAGTTATAAAAATAACAAAAAGAAACAAATTTAGGCGTTACCTTGCAAGTTAATAACTGTTTGGAACACCATACTAAATCAGTCACTTTCTACCTCTCCTTATATGAAAAGTTGGCACGATTCCAAAATGTATGTTCTAATGATAAAATTAATTTCAAGGAGTTGTTAAGATGTCACAGTTGCTTCTAAAACTTAGAAACTACATTATTTGTATCTTCAATCTAGAATGCGGTGGTATTGAAAATGGGCAATTTTTCACTTGAATATGCTTACTCTGGTATTTGAATTTGTTCTAAAAATAGAAATGACTATTTCTAAAAATAGAACGATCCATTTGTACATTTGATGGTATTTATGGATTCACTGCATGTTACCCTTCAGGACACATATGATATAAACTGGTTTTCGAACCTTGCTTCTGGACGAAATTTTAAATTTTGCATGGTTTTCTCATAGACAAGCTCTTGATGGTAAACATTTGATAGAACAGTAAAATAATTAAGGATTGATCGCAATTTTTGTTCGTTCATGAACAAATAACCTCAATAAGTCTGTACGTACCATGTAACCAACATAGCGGGTTACGCAAGGGTGTGTACAACCTTATTGAGGTTATTTCAAATGAACCGAACACATAATTTCGATCAATCCTTATAAGTTAATTCAAACTTTTTTTGTGATGGTATTGAACAATAATTTTCTTTTTTTTTCAAAATAAAGCAAATAATCGGAAATAAATTTAAATAATCCCAAAGATGTCTCATTTAAAGAAAATCGCCTGATGATAAGGGCACGCGATGCCTTGAGAACAACGTTTATTTTCAGATTTTTAGCTACGAAAATAACTTCAACATTTTAAACCAATCAAAACACGTATTTAATGACATGTGACTCTACAATTAATTTATTTTGCAACACACATGCACCGCCGAAAAAAAAAATTCACACTGTCAAAACAGTTCCTGATTCTAATAGAAAAATCGTATAAACAGAGGCAACGTTGATATCCATTTAAGGAATATTTGAAATTGTTGAACAGGTTATACGATATAACCTGGCTTGGGTCAGTTTACGCTTAATAAACCGCTTGTCGGTTTATGAAAAGCATAAACTGACCCAAATCAGGTTATTAAGTATAACCTGTTCAACAATTTCAAATATTCCTTATAATTTAATTATCATTACAAAAAATAATGATTCCTCGATTTAAAGGTTATCGAGTATATGCAAAAATTTTCTCCAGGAGGATTAGCCAATCAGATTATAATATTCAACTCAAATTGAATCATATATGCATGCATGATCACCTTCCTAACATGGCACAGGTTCTTCAATAAAAAGGTGAGGGGATAGTGAATTTGTGTGTTCAGACGACATTATTTTTATCATAAGGAAAGACATATTTTAATCCTTCTTTATACAGTACCTCATGTGTAATTAACTGTTTTACTTATTGTAACATTTGGTAGTGGTAAAAATTAATATGTTTGTATACAGGCTATTTAGATCTTTTTTCTTTTAATAGGAGACAATGTTTGCATTGTAGAGTAATTAGGTTATAAAGGGTAAGAGTTGTAGAGAGTTCTCGTCACACTCATTAATTTTAAGCTGCATCGTGAATACAAGATTGATATGGTGAAGAAGGATCGGAGCTTAATGGTGATTGTTTATATCATACCTGTGTCCAGTCATTCTTGTATGTAATGCTTGTTCAGTTTCACCAACAAATGTCAGATCGCAAACAGTACACTCAATGCTATGAATGATATTTTCAGTGGTACAATTCAGTGGTTTTGTACTTTTACTATAACATGTTTACTAGTAAATTTGGGGGATATAAATAAAATACCACATGTTTCACATTATGTTCCTTTTTTTTCTTTTACTATTTTTGGCCGTGCAATGTAATATAGATGCACACAATAGCAGGAGTAATAACCAAATTTAAGAATTCGACTTGACGTCGTTACACCGGGATGTTAGCTTTAGATGGTATGGTATTTTGGTTTACATATTGAATACATTCTGCCTGTTTGAAAGAGGGTATCCACACAATATACTGCATATCAATCCCGGGAAAAAACGGTTGCGTCTCATAAGTAAAAGAAATGGTAAATAAATTGAATGAATCCTGCAGGATTTAAAAGGGACACCCATAATACCGCATATTGACCCAGGGTGCCAACTTTGGCGGCTGTCTTCATAACTCACTAAAGTGTACCCGCACGGGTCGATACATTCGCTAGTAGGTGGGTTTCTAGCTTGAAATCGATTCACATATTATAGCTTGTGTAGATATCAAATTAAACCTACCAGTTTGACAGATGATATTTCTCAAACTACCTGTTATTTAAATAGACCACCTTCTTTGGTGCCTCAGAACAGAACTCATATACAATTTTCTCTGCTCAGGTCGATACATCTTTTTCTTTTATTTTATCTCGATTTAAACCTAACAACATTTCTACCCGGGTTAGGAAAAACAATTATCCCACTAACAGTTAAAGTTCTCTCCATTAATCACTTTGTGTATTAAACTGATAATAGATATGGTGCATGCTTCATAAGAAACAGTTTGACAAAACAATAGATCTTTGGCATGATTAGATGAAACATGGAGAGAGGGCTCCATATTTACCTGTTTATCTTGAAAAAAGTGATGATACGGGCGTTTGTTTATAAGAAGTTTTGTATATCACAATTGTCATGCCTTCGGCCCTCTGGATAATATGGGTGTCTTGTGTATCAAAATTAACATAATTATCTTAACCTATTTATCATATACTTTTAATTCCATTAAAATACATTGAAATGCTTAATAAAAGACTTCTGAGGATTTGTTTCTCATGTTACGTACACATATTAATACACAACAGTAAAAATTATACATTTTGTAAACAATCAAATTGCACTGTATTCCTTATCAAATCTGTGAGTAATATAACTTATATTACTCATAGATCAAATCAAACCGTGAAGAATAAAAACTTAGTCAGTGTTCGTTGAAAAAAAACTCAAATAATTTGTTTTGAATTTTAAAATTTAACAAGTGAAAATACATATACTCTTTATTCACTTCATATAACATTTTCCTCATTACTTGAAGCAGGATTCGGAAATCCAAATGCTTTAGATTTTATACAAAATTTTAAGAAGAACAAAGGTAATATATAAAATATCAAACGAATTTTCCCTGAAATTGTATTGGTAAAATGCAGACTTGATTTAAGGTTTGTGTTAATATGTCCGCGTTTGAATATCATTGTCAATGTAAGTCATCAAACTATAGGGATAATGTATCAATACTACCTTTTTATAGACATTGTGCATACTTTAGTTCCCCCTTTTCCCTATTTGTCCTTATTTAATTTCAAAAGGCATTACGCGTGCACTGAAAGACGAAAAACATTTCTGACCGAAAATAACACCTCATATTTTAGTTAATGGTAGATGTAGGTAGTAGTAATATTCATGAACACATCGGGTGTGTTTACTATCCACACTTTGATTAAAAGTTTGTTTCATGCTTTGCAGACAACAGAAGGTTTCAGTGTACGATCAATAAAATATTCGGACGCAACCGCACATATAGGGATTAGGGTTAGACTTATGGTGTTTCCAACTTTCAACAATATTTCAGCTATTATTTTATCATGAAAATGAGGCGATATCATACGGTAATTTCAACGCCGATTTGGTTTAGCCATATCACATCCCATGTAATATTAGACTCGCATTACACAAACAAGCGACATGGAATGAGCTTAGCGTCCAATATGCAAATTCTTTGTTATGTAATGTATTTTGTAGAATATTCTAGTAACAGAAAGGAACAACCAACAATTTATTTAGCTATATGCTGTACTATGATAGCAAACAATACTTAATAACAATATTCAATTACAACATACAATTTATAAAGTTTATAACTGGCCTTAATGTTTAGTTAAATCCATTGGAATATATGTCCGTTTCCTTTCCAGTACATCAGTTCGATTCCTTCGGTGTGAAATATACTTCCTGTTGAATTAAGTGTCCTTTAGTCCCAATCCACAAAGTTTCCTAATAGTTCCCGTTGAATTTGTTTACAGTTCAAGTCATGTGACTTCACTGAGGTATATATATATCCAAATACAATGATATAAATTCCAGCTGTTATATAAATTTTTGACTGGCTGCTCTGAAATTTGATGATCCTTGCATAGTTGTATAGAAAGTCTAGAAGATTCATGGCATATTTGTGTCTTAATTATCCAATAATCCTAAAGGTCAAATATTAAAACTTCTAAACAACTGTTTCTATTTTAAGTAACCTATTTGCATTGATGATTCAATACTATCACTATCTTTGTCAACAAATAAACCATATTTATTCACCATGAACAAAATAATACATCATGTTATTACATATACATAACATCATAAATATATTAATTAGGTATAAGATAATATACAATTATGGATTTCAGGATAAGGTAATATCAAAAATTATTAAATCGAGAAAAGTGTTATTTCCCGGAGGTCCGTAGGACCGAGGGAATTAACCCTTACGAGATTTAATTATTTTGGATGTTACATTATCATGAAAGACATAATTGTCTTATTATACTGAGCAAAACAAGGAATCTTTGGGCATGCTAAAACTACAAGAATTCGACTCTATTAATTTTGATGAAATTTAAAACACAAATATCAGTGACTGACAAAATAAGTTCACATAACTTGAATTCAATGGGTTTTAACCTTTTTGTACTGCGGTCAGCTTTTGGCTTATTGCTTAGTCATGGATACATTGAAATTGACAACACATCCGGTTATATATGGTGTGAAAGCTGAATTTCCCAACATAAAATCTTTATATTGTGGCATCATGTGGTTTCAACTTGAAAGCACATTAATGTTCTCCTTATTTGTAATAACAGAGCATGTTTCATTTTCCTTTGAAATGGGCTTGTGTACACCCAAAACTTCGTCAATTTGTTCCTGTTCTAAATGGACAAAATCAGTGCTTAGCTCTCCGTCATAACATGATCGTTGGCGACAAGTTGATTTTCATCAACATATTTGGTCCATTTGTCTCAATTTTTCACTTCCACAGCGGCACAGAAAAAATCATCGCATCAAACCATACTGTTTGGAGCAGACCGAATGGAGTATTTATTTTTGTAGCAGGACTGTTGTAAATTTGCTCTAGGTCACAAGATTCCAGTGCTGGAGTGTGATTAACTGGACCCAAACCTTCACGTTTCAATTGTAATGTCATTGCATAAAACACGTCATTTGCCTTCTTTAAACCGGATCTTTAACGATATCAATATCACAATCCTGTGTGAAATGCCTGATAAGTGGGAATCTAATTGCCTTCAAACTGTTCAGTTTGCATTCATTACCGTCTTTTTTCTAGCATCCACGTACTGACGTAGAAACTGGGAGGAAGTTTGTCAAGTTCAACTTTACTCTATGTTGAGAAATCGGGACTGCGATCAGTGCTAAAAGGGTACTGGTTGAGACACATTAAAACCACTTTTGTTGATTTGTTTGTGCTTTTACAGTCCTTATCTGGCAAAATTTCCTCAAGGTCTATATCTGGTTTGCTCCCAAATCGACCGGCAGTCGCCATGATTCCAGATGACAACAATGCAAGGAAAATAATTAGATATTTTATCGACCTGAAAAAGCGCGCCAAATGTTTAGGGGTTATTTCGTCCCAGGTACCTAAAACGATATTTTCCTACGTGCACTTTGCAACTGAAAAAGGGGTTATTCACGTACAGAAAATACTGTTGTTATTTTCCATATTGTTTCTATAGTAAAGTATTGTAGCAGGGGGGCCAAGCCAATAGTAGGGGTTGTCTCCCTGACTATTAATCTCCCAATTCAAAGCTGCCACCACTTGTGTTTAAAGGCACACAAGAAACCTAACTAGGCCGAATAAACAGGCTTAGTAATCATGTACAATACCGTGTTGCTCAATCATTTAGTTTTAGGGTCATTAACAGGGTACAAGGTATATAGATTAACAACGAGATACAGAAGACCCAACAATCAGAGTCACGATGGGGGCGACAGGGTTTTAATACTCAATTACGTTCTGGTCCAAGTAAAAAGTGTCCACATCTGGCGTGCAGAAAATATAAAGACAGAATTAATCTGTAATCAGGAAGAAAATTCCTGCAACTGGAACAATATGAACTGCACTCGAGAAATGGTATAATGCCTTAACAGGGACAATGAGCATAGACCAGTCCGCAATGGAGCAGGGCTGTCTAACAATCCAATAGATTTATTACGGATGAGAAAATCTATATTTTTCGTGAGACAGTCTAAGGGCACCAAAGACCTCGAACTACAATGGACTCAGAGTGAGCAAGTTTAAGATTATATATAAATGAATAAAAAGAAATAAGACTTTCTTGAGCACTATTTTCTATTGCATTCAAACATAGCATACAGTAAATACAAGTACATTCATGTTCGTTAATATCAGCACGGTGTTCAACCAACTACATACAAGATTATTATTTGTTCAACTGTTACACTCTATTTGTTAAAATATGTTCTTAATAAATGTTAAACTTTGAACTTCTTTATCTTATGTTATAATAAATTATGAACAGTCTTCGGAGCAACTAGTGAAGACAAACTCAAATCGTATGATTTGAGTAATCCCTATTTATTACTGAGCTATATTGACATTCCCTATTAAAATATTAAATTATTCTAAAGTATCCTAAGTTATCCTTAGTTAGCTTAAACTTTATAGCAAATTATCTGCAGTTAAAATAGCACTGTCTATAGGAGAAACACAACAGACAGGATAACTAGCACAGTCCCTTAAAAGTGACAATGAACATAGAAAAATGGGCTGTGGAAGGCATATATATTTCTTTATGTAGTAACATGGAAAATTCAGCTTGAATAAGTAGCAATAGCTATTTACAAAATGCAAGCTTCTGGGACAATTTAGTTCTGATCTGAGCTGAAATATCTGCAACTCAAAATGATCAGAAAAGGTTCAAAATGACTGACAAAAACCTATCCATTTGGAAAATCAGCCGTAAAATTACAACTGAAACAATATTTCAATGCCAAATAGATTCTATAATGCAGATTAATTGCTTAAACTTTGTCCAGAAAATAATAACATGAGAAAATCTAGCTTGAATAAGTAGCAATAGCTATTTACAAAATGCAAGCTTCTGGGACAATTTAGTTCTGATCTGAGCTGAAATATCTGCAACTCAAAATGACCAGAAAAGGTTCAAAATGAATGACAAAAACCTATCAATTTAGAAAATCAGCCGTAAAATTACAACTGAAACAATATTTCAATGCCAAATAGATTCTATAATGCAGATCAACTGCTTAAACTTTGTCCAGAAAATAATAACATGAGAAGTATGATGACCAACTGACCGAAGATATGTGTACGTTCTGGTGTTCAAAATTAGTGAGAAAAGAGCCCAGAATTATCAGGAACTTGGCTTTTATACTCCCAGAGCCAAACTGAGCGATTATCGGGGCAACGAAAACGGGACAGTAAAATGGCCCAAAAGTAACGGAAAATATTCCCCGATAGTAGAAAAATACATACAGAGTATCGTGAACTTGGTGTCCACGGTACCAAATAATGTTCTACAATACAATACAAAAAAAATTAACTGTAGTTTAATTCAAAAATAAAGTAAACAGCCTTCCGGCAACTCGGTTGTATATCCTTACTCCCGTTTTACAACGGTACACACAGGTCAACTCTCAGGGTCACATTCGTAAACAAATTAGCATACCGGAACTTCCGCACATGCGTAGTTCGTACAGGAAATGGCACTACACACGATAAATGAAAGTAAATATACAGCGACAAAAATCATGATTATCTACATTTATATACAGTTGAACACCGACTGACATATATAGGAGAAACACTGAAAACCTACAGAATTTGGTTAAATGGGAGAAAACAGGAGGAAAACTTTGTCAGAGTCAAAAATCGACTCGTTCCTTAAAACAGGTGCGTGGTCCCATGCAAAACACGTGGTTCGCCGTATGCCCAAGGGCAGGATCGCTACAGTATAATAATAATAGTTATTCTGGATTATTGCAATTCAATAATGATACGTACATTTGTCAATAATGCTTATTCAATTTTAATGCAATGTAGATATCAACGTTTCAGATAGACCCACGACATCACCTTCAATAACACAGACACCAGTTGGACCAATTATTGAAGGAAACAAAGTAACTCTTACATGTACCATACAAGGAGGAAATCCTGTAGCTGCGATCACGTGGTCATGTGAGGGAGCCAATCTGATAACTCCAACAGGAAGTCCATCTACTGTAGACGCCATCTCTAGTATAGAACTTGTAGCTTCAAAAGACAACAATGGACAAATATGTACATGTACGGGAAGTCATATATTATGGACAAAAGACAAAGCACAACAACACACCATAACTGTATATTGTAAGTATAAAATAGAATGTAATATAGTATCGTGAGTATACGTTCATCATTATTAATATCAGGTCAATGTGCATATTAGAAAACTAATTTCAATTGATGCTCAGTCACAAAAAGATAGCATTAAGATTTAAATCATGACTTTTCACTATGTATATATGTATTTTGTTCTTACTAATTATATATAATTGTATAATATGATATTGCACCAGTGATGTTGTAAGGACGTTGCATGGTTCAAGCTGTAATCTACTCTAATATTATTATTTATCTATTATTAAAATAACCATCTAATTTCAGATGAATCAACATCAACTCCATCTATTATACAGACACCACCAGGTCCTATCAATGAGAGTTCAACTGTTATTCTGACATGTAACATACAGGGAGGTAATCCACTAGCCACAATTACATGGACGTGTGAAGGGGCGTCACCTATTAATCCAACGGGAAGTCCATCAACTAATACAGCGACATCTAGTGTACAATTGACAGTCAATAGTAATGATAATGGTAAAGTTTGCACCTGTATAGGACACCATCCTGTCTGGACAACTGATAAAGCCACAAGTCATTCACTGGATGTCACATGTAAGTAGACATGTTACTGGTGTATAAATAGCATATGTGTAGTATATCCCGCCTATTTTAATAAGCAAATATTAACTTATTTCGTTTTATGTAACTTTAAATAATTGGTTTGTTTATATATTATATATCTAGTATCTTCCATTTGCATAAAGAACAACCTTTACCTAGTTAGGCTGCATGTAGGTTGTCTGGACAACTAATGCAACCACAGATCATACACTGGATGTCCGATGTAAGTAGAAATGCAACTGGTGTATACATATTATATTTCTAGTGTATTACGTTTTGTTGGGTTTTCTATGTAAGGCAGGCCATAAAGACAGCTGCGGATGCCCTTGTCTTGCATGGCATTGTAAGCCAATCAAATCGCCCGGGTATAATCAATAATCAATTCTACGACTGCTGTAGTAATATAAATTGTCGTCTTAGTAGATCTAGCAAATCTTCAAATATCAATTTTACCTGAATTTTAACTGATTTCCCCTAATAGATTTAATGCGGTTATATCTAAGTGTGTATTTACTGCATTGAACGTGGCGTTGTAATATTTTGTGCAGTAAATATGACATTGACATGCGAATGAATGAATGAAATCGACATGCTTTGTTTTTAAGTTGAAACGGAAGAAACAGTTGCCTGCACTCGTCCTTATTAAAGATCTGAAATTTCTTTCACTCGTGAGATAAATTCAGCATCTTTCCACTCCTTCTGCTACGGTCCACTCGTGAAAAGACGGAATTTCTCACACTCGTGGAAGAAATTCCAGACCTTCAATAGGTACTCGTGTAAGAACCTATTAATCTTCCACCAACTAATTAAATAACCTTTTGGGTATAGCAATACAAACATAACCAAACATTAAACAAACAATGTATATATATATAAACAAATACAACTACTACTGCTTGATAAATCAATATTATGTTTTATATGTTCTGACCAACGTGAACCTCATATTCGCGCTTCTAATGATCACTTCATAAAGTTACAAACACTGGGCAAAATTTCTTTATCAGGATTAAGAATATTTGTTCAAGGGAATCTAGTTGATTAAAGTGAGGATATTTTGTTTTCATAAAATCAACAAAGGAAGGTATAATATTATCAGTAACTTTACAATCAAGGAAAAAGTGGAATTAGTCATTAAATATTTTACAAAATTTACAATGTCTTTGATTTCGTGGAATATTTTTGTAACGGTCTTATTCTATTTCTAAGTTATGATCACTTAAACGAAATTTTATCTTCAGTTGACGATTTTTGAAATTTCTTTCACCCTTTGAATATTCTTAA
Source organism: Gigantidas platifrons (assembly GCA_002080005.1). Taxonomy (NCBI): domain Eukaryota; kingdom Metazoa; phylum Mollusca; class Bivalvia; order Mytilida; family Modiolidae; genus Gigantidas; species Gigantidas platifrons. Next base: position 159,303 of record MJUT01003378.1, read on the forward strand.
TATCATATTTTAGTTTACTATATAAGGAAAGTTTTGAAGAGTCATTATTCAAAGCAATTTTTTATGTTAATTATTTTTCATAATGTACATAAACATATTTTTTAAGTATTTTTAATAGAGATTTTAACAATTCTAAATGACCTACTGAAAGTTTCAAAATCACTTTTATCTATTTGAAATTCGACATATTATTCTTTTGCAAAGGTGTACCATGTGAGTATGCCATTATTATGCATGCATTTATTTAGATTGAGTGCCTCTTTTATCAGAGGATTTATTTTATCCGAATGAATGTGAGAGTAATATATCATAACTTGTGTCTTTATAAAAATATCCAAAGGGAATCGTCCCAGCACAGTCTTTGCTGCCAAATTACAAGGAGATTTTCTAATCCCTAAAATGGTTTTGCAATATCTGTGATGAATCGTTTCAAAACAAAATGTGTCCTTAATGATAATGTTCACAGATGGTACCATGTGACCTAGATCTATTAACATATTTATTAATTGATTGGTTATTAACAGTATGGCCTGATTAGTATAATTTTGATGTTTACAATACAAAAAAGTATAGCTTTTGATCCTATGTCTGTCTGTCTGCGAGCATTTTGCTTGGCAACCATCAAGCGAGACATATCCAAACACGCTCCTGTTACAGAAAGTGATTGAATTAGTTGACGATGGATACAAAATGAGATTTAGATATATCCAGGCTTGTTCCACTGGGATTCGAGCTTATGGCAATAGGAATTACGGATAATAAGTATTTCATACTTCATATAGTCAACAAAAGGCATGATATAACAGAACATCCATATCAACAATTATAAAGGCTTCAAATAAATACTGGAAAAAAATAGTTGCAAAACGGCTGTTAAATACCAATATAAAAAATAACCTAGGTAGCACTGAGGTTCGAATGTAAAAAATCAACCCCGAAAAACAAGATGTGGTGACAGCTATCAAAAAGTTTATATTTTAAAGCATTCTTGGGTTAAAGCTAATCTAAATTTAAAGTCGAAAATTAACCAAATTTAGTCTCCCATTTTAAGCTATCACAAAAACAAATATATTGGGTACTACTCCTATAGAAGCAGGATGAAAAGTTATACTAAGTAGGCCTTACTGTTATTATCAAATAGTTCATAAACAAGTTGAAAATGTAAATATTAAACTTTATATAAATCATTCGTCACCTTGACAATGGTATGGTTATTATTTGCAAATTTCTTTAAAACAATGTATTTGAAGAATGTTGTAAATGTTTTAATCCGATAAATAAATTATAAATAGCCTTATCATTACAAAATATATCAATAAAACATATTAACATAAACATAAAAGTCTACTTTTGACAGCCAGGGTTAAAAAAGGGAGATAATTGAAACGCAAATCAAACACACGCGTTTATCTTTTCTTGATCGGCAATCATCAGACCAAAGCTTTTCTTCACGAGGTATAATGATCGGCAATCATCGGAACAAAACAAACGAAAGTCAATTAGTCTCCACAACAATGGCGAGGACGAAAACATGCACACGGATTTGCAGATTTCTAGTTGTTGGGAACATATTTCGACTTGAAACATGCGTGAATAGCTTAGTAAAGGTACCACCCTATTCCAAATGAATTTTCAGAGAAACATTTTCTTCACCCAAAACGGGTGTAATATTACTTTAACTGGGCAGCGAAGAAATACTATTAAGACATCTTTATAACTACTCTATGATAATGAATTAAATTTTTAGTTTTTGGGTTTTATTTAACTTTAAATAATTAGTTTGTATAAATATTATATGTTAAGCATGTTCCACAAGAATAAATGACTGGTCTTATGTCAGATGAAAGATTAATTAATATGTATATGAACACATTTAAAGTAGAATATATCCCATCTATATAAAGGACTGATATTAACTTGTTATGTCAAGAATACTTAGTAAGCATGTACAGGTTTGTCATACATTGTGAAATTAAAACTTAGAAGACATACTACAATTATTAAAATGTGTGTAGATAGACCTGGTAATAGAAAAACATTATCAAAGGTATTTATTTCATGTACTTAAATGACGTTGTTTTAACAAAATATGCAGAGATTTGTCATCGAAGGTTTATTTCAATATACATTTCAATGTTATAGATCAACCCACGACATCACCTACAATAACACAGACACCAGTTGGACCCATTATTGAAGGTAACAAAGTAACTCTTACATGCACCATGCAAGGAGGAAATCCTGTAGCCACGATCACGTGGTCATGTGATGGAGCCACTCAGGTAACTCCAACAGCAAGTCCATCTACTGTAGACGCCATCTCTATTGTAGAACTTTTAGCTTCAAAAACCAACAATGGACAAATATGTACATGTACTGGAAGACATATACTATGGACAAATGACAAAACACAACAACACAACATAACTGTATATTGTAAGTGTAGATTATATTGTAATATGGTATCGTATGCACATGCCCAGTATTGTTAATGACAGGTAAATGTGTATATTCTAAGAAATATGTGCAATTGATAAACTGGTACAAAAACTAAAAGTTTGAAATTAAGAAAAAATAAATGGCTGGGCTCTATTTGGTTTTCATAAGAATCATTCTTTATTCAGTAGATAGGTTTTAAATTTCTTGTAGTATACAGTCCGACAAAAGTTAATCACCACCTGACTTGTCTCAATAATATCTTTTCTAATAATGAACTTATTTCAAATCGGTTTGCTGTTTTCGTTACCTGTACACACATACTTATTTACCTGTGAAACAGGTTATCGATCGATTTGTATTTATGTGTATATGACAGGGTGTGTAAAGTGTCACGTGTACTTTTCAAAATTTGTGCTTCCGAAAGAAAGCTGTTTTTCTTTGTGTAGAGTTTTAAGTTTCATTTTCTATTGGTTTGGTATGGTGCGGCGAAAATTAAACATAGCAGAAATGTGGCAAGCTGTTGGCATGCATTACGTTGGTCTTAGCCATAGAAGGGTGGCAGACCACTTCAGGGTTATCCATTCCATCATTGTACGACTGATGCAGCGTTTTCGTCAAACTGGAAATTACCACGAAGTGCACCAGCTGTACTGAACGGTCGTTGCCGCGCCCGTCTGGATATGGGCCGGTCATCTCTCGGCGTCGTTTTGCGAGGTCTACCTGCACGTGGACGGTCAGTGGCATTCCCCGTTTGACGAAAACGCTGCATCAGTCGTACAATGATGAAATGGGTAACCCTGAAGTGGTCTGCCACCCTTCTATGGCTAAGACCAACGTAATGCATGCCAACATGCAGGTAGACCTTGCAAAATGACGCCGAGAGAGGACCGGGTCATATCCAGACGGGCGCGGTACAGACCAGGGAACGTTTAACTTTACAGATATTTCGTATTGTTTGCGTGTATCGTTCGTGGGTTTTTCGTTTTCAGTTCATTTGCGTTTCGTGCGTGTAATTTATTCTTTCGTTTCGTGTATCGTTCGCCAGTTTAATTAGACTAATACACGAAACGAAATACGAACGAACGATACACGGAACGAACGATACACGGAAAGAACGATACGCGATACACGAAACGAACCCACGCTACGATTTCCAGTTTAAAATAATTACTACAATTTCAATCTTACTATTATTAAAAAAATATTTAATTAAAGTGTAAACAAAATTTTACATGTGCAAACATGTATTTCCTTTATTTACATGTACCAGTAATTTTGTACAAGAAGGAAAAAACATATTTAATAAATGCATTTTTTTCTATAATTTACTCTGGGACAATTAAACAAGAAATCATCTACATGTATGTAAACAAACGCCTCTGGCAGTTTCACCTGGGAAATACATGCACTGCAGGTGTGAAATGTCACCTCTTACATTTGTAATTTCATACTAATTAACAATTATATGACCTTTTGAAGCCGCACGCCTCTCGGACAGCTTAACCGAGAAAATAACTGATACACCTATATCTGGTTTGAATTGTCAATTCAGAATCCGAATAATTATAAATATTAATTCTGTATAATTATATAATTATATAAATAAAAATTCTGTATTATTATATAATTAAATAAATATAAATTTTGTTTAATTATATAAATAGAAAGTCATATCTGGAAATCAAATATATGAGATTTAAAATTTAATCATAAATATAATTATTAAACACATTGGTAATATAAACTATTTAATATAAATTTTATTATCCTATTACATTACCGACTAACTTATCATTTATATAAATAACTTGCTTATAAAATATAAGATTACAGAAGTTAATCACATGAATTTGCACAAAAGTCATTCAAATAATAACACGATACTATTCGTTTATCGTGCGTTCGTTTCGTGTATCGTTCGTTTGAATCGTGTATCGTGTGTTCGCTTCATGTATCGTGCATCCGTTTCGTGTATCGTGCGTTTGTTTCGTGTATCGTGTGTTTGCTTCGTATATCGTTCGTTTTTCGTGTCGTTCGTGTGAAGCGTTCGTTCGTTTTCCGTTCGTTTCGTTTGCGTTTTTCGTTCGTTTGCGTTTCGTGCATAGTGTAAACTTATACGATCCAGGGTCTGTAACGGCCGTTCAGTACAGCTGGTGGACTTCGTGGTAATTTAGCGTTTGGAGGCCACATTAGCACACGCACTGTAATCAGACGCCTCCACCATCAGGGAATGCGAGCGCGACGACCCATTAAACGTCCACAGTTGACATGACGGGTCCACTGGTCTGATGAAAGTCGTTTTTGTTACGCCCTATGGACGGTCGTGTAAGGGTTTGGCACCAACGAAACACTTCATTTTAGGACAACAACATTTTGGGAACAACTGCTTTTGGGAGGGGGGTGTATCTGTCTGGGGTTGTTTTTCCATTGACTATAAGTTGGACTTGTACGTTCTTGATGGTAATCTGACAGGCCAAAAATACCGTGACAATGTGCTCGCTCCACGCGTAGTCCCCCATTTCGACAATCATGAGTTGGCTGACCGGCCAATGTTCATGGACGACAACGCTATGCCACATAGAGCCCAAATTGCACAACATTTTGTACAGCAAGAGGATGTTCAGATTATTCCATGGCCTGCGATGTTGCCAGACATGAACCCTATAGATCATGCATGAGACTTTATTCGCCGAAAAATGAACCAACGCAATCCAAAATGTCAAAATATAGACGAATTAAGAACTGCTATTTTACAGGAGTGGCAACAGTTCCCCCAAGAACGGCTTAGGCGTCTTGTGTGAAGCATGACGAGGTGTGTTACATAACTTCACAATACACGCGGTGAATATACTTGTTATTGATTTTTATGCCTTACCCATACACACAATAGATGCATGCAAAAGTTCTTAAAATCTGAAGACTTAAAAACTTCCAACAAGACAAACTGGTTTTAGGTTTTTTCCAGCGCCTGTTTAGAACCACATTTTTGCCACGTCATAGTCACGTCTTTCAGGATGATAAATACTTCGTAGATTGGTAATTTTAGAGCCCATGGTGTAGTCTTTTTAGAAGTGTAAGAAAAATGGTGATATCTATTTTATTGTTTTAACAGTATTGATGTAAAAAAAATATATTGATGAAAATATAGGGTGGTGCTTAACTTTTATCGGAGTGTATATATTGATTTGAAATCACAAATTCAAAAAATCCAATGTGTTAATGCACATTGTATGCTATTTAATGTGTATTTTGATATGTTTTGGAAAATATTGTTGGCTAAGTTTTTAGCGATGTACTACTTTATTCTTCGTTATTTCCACTTAGAATGCATATTGTCAACATTGTTTGTAATAAACATATGATATATGTACTAATTTTTTCAAGGAGCCAGGTTCATTTAAATAGACATATTTAATTAATTTGTATTTGGTCTGCTCATTGATATATGTTGCATAGAATCGCTATACATTGCTTAGAAATCACTACCCTTCACTGTACCGACGTCAATATTCATCGAGTGACGAAGAATAATACAAACGGTGCCGCCCACATATATCTAAATGTTGAGTATAAGACTGCATACCACAAAGGGGTGAGATTTGTTTCAACGGAATTTACATTACAATCGAAAATAATTTGCTAAATGTTGAGACATGTTAATATTATCTAACTAACTAGAATAATATACTTGCAAAATGAAATAGGTACGTAGCGCAAATGATATATTCTATCAACTCACATTCGTTTTATATGTCATAATGAACTATGTTATTTTGTATCACCTAAGACATGCTTGTTGAATGCTTAACAGCAAGTTTGTATATTTCCATATTAAATATGTTTCCATTTTTATCAAAATGACTACCCTATTGTTACAAAACTAAAAAAATGCCTCATATAATTTATGAGTCAGCTCGTCATTAATCAGCATCGCAGCTGGCAATTTTGAGTATTGACAGTATATGTTCATCCAACCACTGTAATAAAATCCGTTAATGTTATATTTGGCTACTAAATTTAATAATACAATTTGTTCACGCCACGATATAGCTGAAATATTGGTGAAGTTGGCGTTAAGCACCAATCAATCAATATATTTGGATGGCAATACACAAATATATACATATCCAAATTGTATTATATTACTTTTTGGAGAACCTTTTCCATAATACTGGATATGAACTGAAACACACCTTTGTTTATTCAAGATTCTCCAACCGTAAACATAAGGAACATGGACCCACTTGAAGTTGTCGAAAATGCAACACTGAAGTTAGTGTGTCAAGTCCTGGACGCAAATCCCACAGTTACCTCGTTCTCATGGTACAAAGGAAGTTCTACACCTATAGGAATGCTATCTAACTTCTCCATCAGTAAAGTCATCAAAACAGAATCTGGAGAATACAGATGTGAGGGGTCAAATGGTATCGGTCAGAATGGTGTTGATACAGTATATGTTAATGTTCTTTGTAAGTATCAATCTGATGATAATATTATGAATGTTAGCTATGTTGATATTTTCTAGTGAAGTTAATTCCTTCCGCTCTCATTTTGCATATAAATAAAATAACACAGAAATAAGATAAATGTTGATCATTTTGGCAATTATATACATATATATTTTATAAATGTTTAGAGCAAATTATGTAATTAATGTTCATAAAAATTCAATTAACATAAATTGATATAAAGCACCAAACCAACGGCCACTATTAAGTGTTAAGTGTCTATCAGACCAGCTAAAAATTATATTTTGTTTATCAGTATGTGTATAAGTACTTAACAAATGTAAAGAACATACCTTAGTCCTTGACTTGAATTCTGCAAACTAATATGGGTTTGATGATAGACCAGTAATAGAAGTAATGGTCTAGCGTCCGCTTTCGCGATCATCATCTTCTGAAAAAAATCAAGAAAAACTACAACGCATCTTTTTCTAAAACCTTACAATTAAAGTACATAATTAACAACACCTATGAAAAGAAACACCTAAATAACTTAAATTTAATCCATCTTTACAAAAACATTGATACAATAAACCTGGCTGCTTAACAAATTGTTTATATGTTTTAACAAATTGAACAGTTGTTTTTAAAGCTAAATTAGCTAAGCAATTGTTGGTTTCTAAAACTAATTGTTTCGTTCTATCAAAATCAATTGCTCGAGGTAAAATTTCTAACATAATTATTTTAATATTAGAAAAATTATGTGTAATTAATTCTAGTCAATTGCAATAATATTGTGTTATAAGTTTACTGCATAGCCCATTCCCAATGTCATTAGTGCCAACATGCAAAATTTGGTGCGTGTATTTTTTAACACGTGCCTTGTTGTCTTTTAAGAATTGATGAACTGTATATATGTTGGCACCAGAAATTGATTCAACGTCCATCCAGTCAATGTTATTTACGTATTTACAAGTGTAGTCAGAAACTAATAAAACCAATGTCTTTGAATGTCAAGCACCTGCAATGCAAGTTAATAAGAAATCATGTTTGCCATGGAGCGAGAAATTTATAACTTATCTTCAAAGTCAAATTCCAGATAAATTTTGTAGGCATCACTATGCCAGTCCACATGAAACTGAATTAGTTCGGACGGAACTTTTGAATGAAGTGCCCAACTTCGAAATGAATGTGATGAGGAATTGGATGGATTTTAATTTTCTTTGATATTGTGTATAAGTTAAAACTTTCCTAACATGTCCATGCCAAATTAAAAATACAGGGTCATTATTATTTGCCGGAACTAACTTGCACATACTAGTATATACCTGATATGGACATAATGGAGAATTATGAAGTTTAACTAGGGTTATTTCTAATTTTCTGTCTCCAAATTGAATAGTTTTAAACCATAACATTTGTATTACCAAATAGTCCCTATGAGCTATGATATTTTTATGCACAATTGTTTGGAAGGATCAAACTTTTTAACAGAAACCGGCACCAACTTTGATTGTCTTGCCACCAAGAAAAAGGCAAACAAATAGTATAATAATTTGACAGAAAACCAATTTTCAGATGGAAATTCAAATCTTGCAAGTAAGTGTAATGTTTTAACTCCGCTAATATAATTTTCAATAGAATTTACACTTTTTAAACTTCTACTCAAAAATTTTCCATAAAGACATAGTTTACTGACTAGTGGGTAAAGGTGTCAGTTTGAAATATGAACAAAATAAGAAGTAATATTTAAATTGAATTTTTAAATTCTTGTAAGTTCCTTCCGCAAAAGCCGACTTTTTGGATAATGCTGTGTCTTTCTAAGATTATACAACTGCATATCAACAAACAGAATAACAAGGGGCTGAAAATAGAAACAACTCATCTTCAACTACTACTTCAGACCATGCATTATTGTGTGCATGGTTTAAAAATTCCTCACTAATCGTTGAATGCAAATCCCACCTAGACAACAAATCTGCTAACCTATTTTCAACTGTAGTTAAATGACGACATTTTAACACAAATTCGCACGAAGCAGCCAGGAAACATATCTCCCTCAAACAAGATTGCATAAAAGAGTTCCTGCAAGCACCAGAATTCACTACAGTTACCGAAGAAGAATTGTCACAATAAAGTACCACTTTTAACCCTTTAAACATGTGAGCCCAAAGTTTCAAACTAACAACTAAGCACAGAAGTTCAAGGGCATTTATATGCAACGTTTACTTTTGAATAAACCTAGGAAAGATTTTGTGAAAATACTAATCGCCACAGAGTCCACCACAACCAATCAAAGTAGAATCACAAGATAGAATACAATCTGGTGTGGAAAAATCTTGTAAAAACATCATGGACACGCCATTATAAATTATCAAAAACTTACTCCACCATATTAAGTCCAACATATTTTGGAATCTTCATGGAAACATTTTGACCACCAAAAGTGTTTAACCAAGTCAATAACCTAGACACAAACAGTCGTCCGGGGCGTACACACGTACTAACAAAATGTAGCTTTCAAAGCAAGGACTGCAACTCCTTCAAAGTACACTTGCTTCTTAATAACCAATATTCAACTAAGCATGAAATTTCATCCAACCTTTCCTTAGTAATATAAATAGTAGAGCTCACTGTATCAACTAATATACAAAAAAAAACCATAGATGTAGAAGGAGGAATAGCCTTTTCCACCGAATCTTCCAGACCACACTCATTCAAAACCTGACCTAAAGTGTCATATTCTTTAGTATTACAACCCGCAAAGTCATCAAGATAGTTAACAACCTGCAAAACATAATGAAAATCACAAATATAACTAACCACATTTGTCACCAGTTGACAGATAAATGCGGCAGACCGTAAAACCATAGAAAGAACTCTATCAAAAAATATGTGATATTTCCAAGAAAACTCAACCAAATACCAGTCACCGGGACAGCATGGAATTTGTTTGTAAGCCCATTTTAGATCGCGCTTAAAACAATGACAACCTTTACCTTTCACCCTGTTCAGCTCCAACAAAGAGTCAACAGAAGTGTAAGAAACCCTGATAGGATTTCCTAAACAATAATCCTTATCAATATGACCGTTTACAGACTCTTCAAATTCACCAAAACTCCAATCTAAAATTATCCTGCGATCTTCGCTTTCATTCTTAGGCACATAATTAAGTGGGCTAACAACCATATCAGTTTTCAATGGATTCTAGAAAAATGGTCCTCTTATAGCCCCATATGTGCATTTCTTTTTAAAACAAATTTCGATTTCGTCTGGGAAATCTTTTGCCCCTGTGTGAATTCTTTCACTTGATACACCTGAACAATACCTTGACAATTAATAGGAAACCCCAAACACCAAACATATAACCCTTTCCGAATCGTGATAATTTGATAGCATTTTTTGAAAAAAGGTTACATGAAGTTTAGAATAATTTGGAATTCTGCATCCGAATGCATTTGGTATTTTGGATTCTGCTACTCGGTCATGCATGTGTATTAAATTGTCAATAAGGTGAACACCAAAAATACTTTGCAAACTACTAGAATCTGCACAAATATTACAATAATGATCTGAACAGTTTGTATTTATTTGCTCATTCCCATATAGTCATAATTCAGGATGAGGACATGAAAGGTCCGACTCTGCATGAGGCAGCTGTTTGTTGTCTTTCAACAAACAACTTGCACACATATGCTTCACATGCCTAGTCACACCTTTGACCAACTTGTCATGAGATCCGGAAAAAGAACATATCGCATCTGAAAATCGGAACAAAACCATACAACAGGAGATTTGGTTATATTGCTACCACCTCTGTCTAACTTGTTCTGTTTTGATCTAACAGAACTAGCCAACAATGGTGTTTATATATCTACAGAACCATCTGACCATTTATTCTGCCCAGATTCAATTCTGCAGATTCATGCAGCATAAAATTGTAACAATGCTTTCCAATCATATAGTTCATAATAAAAATAAATCTCCTTTAGCAATCTTAATCTACCTGTTTTTTTCTTTATCATTTTTACAAGCAATAAATATTTCCATTTCGCCTGCGACAAACTGGTTATATGTTAAATCTTCAAATTTAATTTTCTTGTTTGCGTATTCCAGTTGCAATTTGGATTGGGGGCAATCTTGGGGATGTTTGGTTCTTTGTTTTGATGTTACATTTAAACCTGATTTGTTTCTTATATTTTGTGTGTCTTTTCTTACATTCATAATCTGAACTGTTATCAGACTCTGAACTATTTGATTCATGTTTACCCTTTCTTTTATTGTATTTGTAATGTGAACTACTAGTATCAGAACTACTTGTGTCGGAAGAACTAACTGTTTATTTTTTAAGTTTATTTTTTCTTTTTCTTGATCATAGCCCCACAACTAGTTACACTGCCATTGTCCGAATCATCTGAACTATTGTCACTATCAGATGATGAATCGGACATCAGATGTAAAGATTTTAATTGTTTGTTAGCTTATTTCAATAATTTCTTATTGCATCTTAAATCGTTCATATTAATTTATGTCTTGTGTGATGTCTGTTTACCTCACACTGAACTGCCGGACTTTGTCTTCTCGACTTTTTCATCGATCATCGTTTTATTTTTCTTACCGCTACTAGATCCGCCGTTTGTTTGTTTTAATTTCTCTAACCCCGACTTTTCGTTCTTTATCTGTTCCAATAGTTGTTTTCTACTGTTTCTTTTCATTACCATTTCATTTTCTTTTCTTAGATCCGCTAGAGTTGCTTCCAGATCATCTTCGTCACATTTATCCTCGACTTCGAGTACAGATCCGACAAATTATTTTCTTCCGTATTTATGTCGTTCATTGCTCCCTCTGTGTGCAAATATTTCGTTGTAAATATTGGCGAGTTCTTCACGGGTGAAATCACCCCTGTTTCGGAGTTAACTTCGTTGCTCATATGCTCATTAAAAATCCACACTTCGATGTACAACTTCGTTTTGCACTTGATAATTAATGCGTTGACATTGTCGTATTTCGTATGGCATCACCAGACCAGATGCATAGCATATTGATACGTTGGGAGAATTAATTCTAAAGTCCCCTTCTTCAACACCAAACTGTAACACCCTCAGTATAATAACTACCAATCTAACCGCAGTTACCAATAATCCAACATAAATTAAACCTTGCTGTCTCAACCAACTATTTTAAACCGAATGTTATTCGCATACGGGAAAGTTACAGCTGTGTACTAACTATGAATCAACCAATCAGAGAGAGTTAACTCTAAGCAGAAAGGTATACATGAGTGAATTGAATTTGAATATCGGCGAGAGAATTAAGACTTTTTACAATAATAATTTACAGATTTACAAACGAAACACGTGGATTATCTGTTTTCTCATTATCCATTGGAAGTACATAGGTACAGATATACAATAATGAAAATTATAATAATGATAATATGTATGACCATGTATGGATGATTACGATTATCCCAAGAAGACACAGCCTTGTTGATAACCTCAAAACTGCAAATGATATATTTTCCTTCCATTAGCTCACTGAAATTTACATTTAATGTGCCTGGTATTTTCTACAGCAATGTTAATATTTTGAACATTGTTAAAACATTTATAGTCTAAAATGTAGTGATAGTTTGGTTTTTGTTTTGTTTGTCTTTGGGGGAGAAACTAAAAGCTAACAACATGATATGCAAGGTCACCTCAGGGTTCATATTTTGGATTTTTCTTTTATCAAAATTGAGGGCACTCCAAGAGTTGCTGTCCACATGGTCAGTATTTTCGGCTGACTTGTATATTGTATGTCAAAGAAGATTACACAACATGACGCCATAATAGATTTTGGTAGATGGTAGAGTATAGCCAAATAAAAAAAAAATTTTTTTTTTAAGTTAGATTGAACATAGAAAGACATTTATTAAAATTAAAAGTGAACGTGTGTACTTATGTAACTTAAAATGTCATACAATTCATTGCGAGTGATAATGATATCATTCTAGTTAGCTGCAGAGCTGTTGTTTATGTGATACAGGACAAAGACAAATTGCAGATTCGTGTGTGGGTGTAGTAGAAAGCAAGAAATATCATCATCACTCTACGCGTATCCTGTTCTCGACGTCATATAGCTTATAAATAGCTCATATTGTGTTGAGCATAAATCACACATTCATTGTAGTTTTACTACCCCCTACTTAGAGCAAATATGTTCGTAAATTCTCTGCATTTAAACTGTGGTTGAGTATATTTCAAAATTGCGGCTGCAAATCGTTTCTGCCTTTGTCCTATAATTGCATACTTTTCATTATATAAACACACGGACAGAACAGCTACCTAGAACATATTGTGTTTTTTCTAACATATTTACATATGGGATATCAAGTGATATACAATCATGGCATTGGTCTCCAATGTTAATGAGTTGCTACTTTACCACTTATATAATACATAAATGTTGCTTGTCTGCTATCTAGGTAAAATGTAATAAATCGTATTTCTTTTGTTTTCGTTTAACTTTTATACATTTAAATTTTGTTCAAATGAATCGTCTGCTTCACCGGCGGCACGTATATACACCCATTGCAATGTCATACCAAAATATAACATAAGGTTACCATGATCAGTTGTGAATTCTGTCAGTCTCCATTGTCGTACTTGAGTAGATTGTGTTCACTGTAACAGAGTATGTGGCACTCTGATACTCAAATATTACATTTACATTAATTAAATTGTCGTAATCAATATAGTATGCTGGTGTGATCTTCCATTGTCCTTATGTATACCTTCTTGAATAGCTTGGATAATTTCTGAGACATATCGTTTATTCTAATGCATTTATTATACAGCATATTTTTTTTTCATTTGCTAATAATANCCCCCCCCCCCCCCCATTCACAATTGACATGATTGTCGCAAGTTATGATTTGAGTGCGAATGAGCCACCATATTTAATTCTTGAAATGTAACATGTCAATTAACACAGCATGAAAGGCAATAAAGACATCAACTACCTTTGATCTAATATTTTTGTTGGACATTTGTATCCACGGGTCGGGCGTACATGATGCGAGATAACGTCCAGTGCTAAAGCTATACGCTGAACAGTTTCATATGTCGTCACAAGTTTTTATGACGTTTATGTAATCGATAATATTTCGCAACATTTTATTTTTTGCAATTACTATATCATTTCTTAAAACTCTATAAACAGAGATATATAGGGTCTAACACCGGGAGAGGTGCAAGATAGTAAAATATGTGACACCCGAGGGTAAGATTTAAATCGTATCGGACGAGGCTTGTCCGAGTCTGATACGATTTAAATCTTACCCGAGGGTGTCACAGATTTTACTATCTTGCACCTTTTACGGTGTTTGACTCTTTTTCTCACCCCTTTCTACCGTGTCAATGTTTGTTTACTTTTTGTGTTGTTTTGGCGCATTAATTTGCGAACCGTATCACAGAACCAAAATGCCACGCAATAAAATAAAACAAGATTTTCATTTTACAGCATTAAAGAGGTTCAATATAATAAAGTTAACAAACTTGTGATAGATTCTACAATAACAAAACCTTACACCTTTTACGATGTTTGCCGCTTTTTTTCATCTCTTTCTATCGTGTCAATATTTGTTTACGTTGAGAAAATATATAGAGTGCTTTCCCTTGTTCGGTAACTAACGTATCTAACGTAAATAAAAAAAATTACCTCCTTTTTCACCAACGTCAAACAACGTTTTTACAGGCATTTATCGCGG
>MJUT01003378.1:176203-213986 GCA_002080005.1 Gigantidas platifrons
CACGGACAAAAACTGGAAATAAGAACGGATTATCATTACTTGCCCTATTACCCTCATCCACAGTTAAGCCTGATTCATAAGGCCATATACAGATACATATGGAACCGATATTCCCTCAATGCAACAATAATGCATGCGAAATGTTATGCAAAATAATTAGGAATTCGCTTTAAAATCATGATTTTTGTTGATGCATCCGCTATGATTGCTGTATTTGATTTTTAGGTTCACCCCGAAGAGACACCATGTTTGAATCGCCTGAAAATCAAATAGGACTAGCACCGGGTCAGCATTTGAAAATGGAAATCCATATCATAGCCTACCCACCACCAGTTGTAGAATGGCGGTTCAAGTCTGCTGATAATTCTACAACAAAAACATTGTCATCAAATTGTAATCGAACAAATATGTTTAAACACACGGCTTGTTTTGAAAAAGTCAACGTTACAGAGGCTGATTTTGGGCAATACTCAATATTTGTTCATAATGGACTAGGCAACAACTTCAGTTATTTGTTCAACGTGGACCCGCAAGGTAAGAACAGAGTATTATGATAAACTGACATTATGCATAAATAGGACAACGCCATCTCCTGTAGTAGACATGGGAGAAGGATCGTCATTCATACATCTAATGCATGCGATATATTTATCTTATATATTGAAGCATTTCTCATATTGATGAAGATCCGATGCTCCGTAACCATAATATAGCTGCTCAGATTTTACTATAAATAAAGCAAGAGTGAATGACCAGTTATCAATCTTAAATTGTGTAAAACTGTGACGTCCGGGTGGTATAGCACCTAGTATAATTTAAGAATAATATTGGAATCTTTAACATCTCCCCTAACCTATCAGTCAATCGGTAATTAGTATGCAGTAAATTTCCTCTATATATGAAAACGAGCACACACGTGATCATACGAGCATTTCGATTGATTCTACTAGGAAAGGAACAGTAAAGAAGTTTTGGCGAATTATAATAAAACTAGAATTAGCATAGGCCACCAGACTGTTGGATGGAATTGAAGGATGCGTCGAGAGCTAAAACTCATGGTAATGTAGTATTAACTTTAATGCCATTGTGCATGTAATTCGGAAATTGGGTCATGCATCATGCAAAACGACGCTTTATACTCGTAACAAACAATCAACCCCCCAAAATATGTTCATTAACAATATCAAGCTTACATGCATTATTCCTTTAAGGGACTACACAGTTATAGTCTTCTATTAAATTTGTGTGATTCGTACCTTTTCAATTTTCTTATATATAGTAATATCGTATCTACCCTAACAATCTCCGTATGTTGTTTTTTTTTAATTATACGATTTTGTTTAACACTTTTTGATTCAAATCTTTTCATACAAATTGTTTTTGTAAAGACATACGTTCTCATGTGATACATCTACACACACCCACCAACACACATAGTTTGCATGTTGGTGAGGTCCACAAAAAGTCTTTTAACATTTTAATCTTCCCTGAAACGCCTCAGCCACATGAACTGAAACTATCTAGGAAGCATCTATGGAAAGTGCTCTATAATGAAATTCTCTATCCAGAGTTGTCGATCCTGCTACGCTACACAACATCTCTGTCAACGCTCATCTTACAAGATTCTTGTAAAACTTAGAAACAGTAAAACAAATGTACTTACACTTGTTTTAATTATTGTAAATATCAATAAAGACGAAAATTAATCACTCATTTCAAATCAATTCTCTCTCTTAAAAATGATTTTACCCCCACTTCTTGGTGAATTGTTTTTGCTCTTTTCGTCCCGATCCATTAACAAACATGGCTACCACAGCCAATTCTTGTTTCTGATTGGCCTATTTTTAAAAATCTTCTCCTCTGAAACCACTAGGCCAAATGATTTAAAACTTGGTATGAAGCACCTATGGGTGGTCCTCTATAACGACTGCTCATTTCGTCCCGATCCATGGCCGCCACAGACAATTCATCTTTATTATTGGTTGATTTGTAAGCAAATATTTTTTCTGTGGAAAGGGAGATAATTCTAATTTAAATATAGATACATGTATTTCTAAAATGCAGTTATCTCTATGAATTGAATTACAGATAAATATACCTCTAAAACCCTTCAGGCAAATGAAATGAAACTTGATAGGAATCATTTATGGAAAGTCCTCTATAACGATTGCTCATTTCGTCCCGATCCGTTAACAAACATGGCCGCCACAGGCGGCTCTTGTTTCTGATTGGCGGAATTTAAAAAATTTTCTCTTCTGAAACTGCTTGGCAAAATGAACCGAAACTTGGTAGGAAGCATCTATGGGCGGTCCTCTATAAAGAATGCTCATTTCCTTTTCATCCATTAACAAACATGGCCGCAACATGCAATTCTTATTTCTGAATGGTCGATTTCTCCTCTGAAACCTCTTGGCCATATGATCCGAAACTTGGTAGGAAGCATCTATGGAAGGTCTTTTATAAAGAGGCCCATTCCGTCCCGATCCGTTAACAAACATGGCCGCCACAGGCGGTTCTTCTTTCTGATTGGATGATTTTGAAAATTATTCTCCTCTCAAAAACGGTTTGGCATAATGTACCGAAACTTGGTAGGAAGTATCAATGGAAAGTCCTCTTTTGCGATTGCTAATTTCGTTCCCATCCGCTAATAAACATGGACGCCACAGGAAATTCTTTTTTCTGATTGGCCTATTTCTAAAAATCTTCTCCTCTGAAACCACTTGTCCTAATGTACCGACACTTAGCATAATGAATCTATGGGATGTCCTCTATTGCGATTACTCATTTCGTCCCGATTCATTAACAAACATGGCCGCCACATGCGATTATTGTTTCTGAATGGCTGATTTTTTTAGAATCTTCCCCTCTGAAACCGTTCGGCCAAATGTGCTGAAACTTGGCAGGGAGGTATCTAGGGAAAGTCCTCTGTTGCGATTGCTCATTTCGTTCCGATCCCTTAACACACATGGCGGCTACAGGCAATTCTTTTTTCTGATTGGCCTATTTTAAAACAATCTTCGCTGAAACCGCTTGGACAAATGAACCGAAACTTGATAGGATGCATCTATGGAGGTTCTCTATAAAGATTACTAATTTCGTCCCTATCAAATAACAACTATAGCTGCAACATGCATTTTTTGTTTCTTATTGGTCAATTTCTAAAACAGCTTTTCCTTTGAAGCCGCTTGGCCAAATGATATGAAACATGGTAAGAAGAATCTATGGAAGAGCCTGTATAGAGATGACTGATTTCGTTTTGATCCTTTTACAAACATGGCTGCCACAGGCAATTCCTGTTTTAGATTGGTAAATTTCTCAAAATATTCTTATCTGAAACTGCTTTGCCAAAATGAACCAATATTTGGTGGGAAGCACCTATGGAAGATTCTGTATTAAGTTTCAACAAAGCAGAATGAAAGGTAAGCGACACAGGCTCAGCCCACTGAGCCTCTAGTTCTGCGGGACAAACGTTCGCCTTTATCACAGTTTATTAACGTCATACATATAGACTTTTCATTTGTAGACACTGCATTAATATTATCTATTTAACTCAACTGTATTGACAGCTGATATACATGTAGTGCATTTATCGAACGTGCTGGCGTTGACTAAGGTTTATTGTCATAGTGACTCAACCAGTTGTGTGTTATTGGTATCGTGAACAAACACACACACACATTTGTTTGGATGGGAGGAACTGTCGTGGCCGTGATCGTATGGTAGTTGGATTTACAACTACCTATGTAATGAGTGCCTATCACCACTGATGTTGTGAGTTCGAATCTCGATCAGGGCGAGCTGTACAACAATGTGTGATAAAGTTTATCAGTGATTTGCGACAGGTATGTGGCTTTCTCCGGCTCCTCCACCAATAAAACTGACTCCCACGATATAACTGAATTATTGTTGAAAATGGCGTTAATAAACGCCATGAAACAAACAAACATACATTTGTTTGGATGGGAAGGTTTATGAAATGTATATTCCGCAATCCAATCCGTCTGTCATTGAGATTATTAAAATATGCTCTCCACTTTTGAGAGTATTTTCATTGTCATCAATATGAGAGGTGTATTGTTCAAGTATATTTGATACTTGTATTATTTACACATTCCTTGGCAAGTACTATAACAATTGTAATATAATGATACAATGTATCTTCTTAGTTCAATGATTATAAATACATTGTAGATAAACCTACTGCCCCTACTATTTTTTATGTTGTGTGTAAAACGACATCAGCTGTAGTATTGTGGAAATCAGAGTTTAACAGTGGATCAAAGCAGGAGTTCTATGTACAGTATTGGAGAATATCACAGTCATCACCTTCAACGTTATCGCCATCTATTCCTGATTCTATTTCAGCATCTGTCCTACTGTACACGGTGAACACCTTAATACCAGCGACCATATATATATTTCAAGTAATCTCTAGGAATAATATAGGGGATTCCTGGTCGAAATCGATGACATGTACTACAGACAAAAGTATGTATGTTTTAATATGAATTAGTGCATAACCTTTGAAGTATTCCGGTAAAATGCGAGACTTCAATCATGTTTGGCGTGTTTGTTTGTATTTCTCTGTTATTACGTATTATAAATCCGATTAATGTAAAACAGTATGCACATTTATGCCATATTTCTACTTATCCATGTGTTGAGCTATTCAAATATTGCTACAATACTGCAACGTAGTTAATAGTAGGATAAACCATGCTTACCATTCAATAAAGAAAGGGCAAGCAGTTCCTGCCCCACTTGTTGCACATGTCGTGTTACTCTTGTAATAAACCGGAATAAATGGAGAAATAAGCGGAATATGAGAAACGGATCATATCCTAGTCATTTGTGATACAGATATTCCTTAACAGTTGCAAAATTTTGGTAGCGACCGTAAAACTTTCGAGGAGATGACTTCAGCTTAATTATTTAAAACCTTCATTGTTGGCAACAATTTTTATGATAGAAAACACAAACTCTGGAACATCGTATCAACTACAAGATGTATACTCCATATACTTGTCACCTTTTTAGTTGTTTTATGAATAATTATGTGTGCAGTTGTACATTTATATAATAGTTTCTTATGTATAGGGCAGTACCGTGATTTATAGACTATATAACTATTATTTTGTTTCATTGAAGGAAATAAGATTTTCTAAATAATTTTGCTCATTTTAGTACATGTACTTGTTGTATATTGACGATGGACAGCAACTGAAGTAGTTTGACAACAGACGACAAATGATGAAAATTGAATACATGTAACCTCACTTTTGAACAATATCCTCACTTTGAAACAAATAAACATAAACAACAAGCAATTTATTTTTTTTACTTTGACAATTGCACGATTTCCGCTGTACTTTAATAAAAGGACAGCACTCTAAAACTTTGCATGACACGCTACCATGTCTACACCAATGAAAAAGTCCCATTTAGAAATGATCAAATATATCTTCACCTAATCAGTCTTTATTTGATGATTTAACCTGCTTGTTTGGTTGGTGGTATCGTCATCGACCACATACTATCTCAGACATCAAAGACACCATGAACATGGACAATGCAATAGCTAGGATCAATTAATGCTGGTAGTTAACTGACTACTATCTAGGAAAGTAGAATGTGGTAATAACACCCCTTTCTCTTTGGGCATGGCTCTCCTGTATAGAAGTTTCTGGCCTGAAGACATGGTCTCGTAATCAGAAATATTCGCAATGTTGTACAATTAACGAATAAGAAAATGTTTTATATTCTACTTTTTGACATATATAATTCACTTAAGAAACACATTAATGAAATGAAAATGTATCTTCTGTTTTAGTACAATACCAGACAAAACCTTCCCCAATCAGTCAAGACAATAATGGAATATTGGCAGCAGGAATCTCATCCTTGATTATTGGCTTAATTTCAATTATATTTTCCGTTTCCTTTGTTTTTCTTTGTCGTAAGTATTTTCATTTTCATATCAAAATACAAAAAAGTACAAAACGCATCCTCACATGTAAATGTATAATGTCAAAAACTATAACAATATTCGTTAGTACTAGTCAACAAAAGAAATGATACAAGGGTTTGATGTTCAATATGTTTACATAGAGAAAAACAAGTCGACAAAAATCGTATAATTTAGATTCATATGAGTATAACAAATAAAGCAATATCAACTAAATTTCTCATCATCATTATAAGAACAAGTCATGAACAAACAAAAATTATCATTCAGAATGGAGGTTTGCGGAGTTTAGTAACGTGTGTGACCACCTCTTGTAGCAACGACAGCTTCGCATCTCCGACGTATAGAACCAATCAATCGTTGGATAAAGGATGTTGTTCCATTCGTGCACAAGTGCGTAACGCAGCTCTTGTAGTATTTACAGTGAATTTTGGTGGCAGCGAACACGTCTACCAAGTTCATCCTATAAATGTTCAATTGGTGACTGATCCGGTGTTGATGCCGGCCAAGGTAGAACACGGATGTGATTTTAGTGCAAAAAGTCTTGACAAATATGAGCCACGTGACATTTTGCATTGAGATGTTGAAAGACGTCACCAAAGTTTCGCTGTTGCAGAAAACGAAGAACGATATAATCAAGAATATCGTCTCTGTATTTTACGGCATTCAATGTTCCTTGGACTATTTTGAGCTGAGTGCGACCATCTTGACAATTTCCAGCTCATACCATGACACTTTCGCCTCTAAAACGACCAGACACGTACACACATTGGTTCGTAAAACGTTCCCCATGCCTGCGGAACACAAGACAACTTCCATCGCTAGAACGAAGTGAAATCGGGATTCATCACTAAAAAGGATTTGTTGCCAGGTGTGAATCCTCCAACTATGGCGTGCACGAGTCCAGGCGATTCTCGAGGTCTTATGACGTTATTTAAGGATTGGTCCTACCACCGGACGGCTAGCTCGAATTCCAGATTCATGTAGTCTTCTGCGAACAGTCTGACCCAAAATTCTGAAGCTTGCTAGAAAGAACAAGACTACGGGAAATGTCCTCAGTCGTTATACGATTCTGGAGGTGACTAAGGCGTAAATGTATGTCTTGACGTTGTGATGTTGTGACTTCAAACACGGCCTGCCGCTGCAGGGTCTGTCATTAGTCCTACCTGTTTGTCGAAGAATGGCAAATTGTTTACTTTTGTTGACAGTATAATTAATTTTAAGCTTAAATGCCTAATTCGATTATCGCAAACTCGATCATGGGACGGAAAATTGAAGCGCGGTTCATGCAAACATTGATGTAAATGATAATTAACAATTGTTATGGTTTTCACATAAAACATACATTTAGAAAAATCTTTGTATCCTTTTTGTATTGACTAGTATTATGTTAAACTTTCACAAAGTTTACATGAGTTCACCCCCGTTTTTAGTGGGGTTCGTGTTACTCGATCTTTAGTTTTATATGTATGTTTTGTTGATCGTTGTTTGTCCTTTTGTACTTTTTCTCTTGGCTATTATATTGTCTGTTCTTCTTCGATATACGGATATATTGCCCCCTTGTTATCTTCTAACTCTTCTTACATGCTTTCGTAGTTTGAGTATAATTTACTGCTGACATTATAATTGATTGTATATATTTCACTTTTATAGGATCTCGACTACAGAAAAGGGATCACATGAGGTATATATGATTTAAGTCTTTTTTTCCATTATAATAGATTTTTTGTTTATTAATTGATTTCCTCAGCCAAAATAAAACATTTTGAAACATTCATTAAAACTGCACATTTCATTGAAAGGAAGAATAGTGTGCCAATGTATACATTTGAGAGCCCGGGTGGCTCAATGAGTTAGGTAGTTGGATTACCTAACAACTCATATAAGCCTATTGCCAATACGGCGTGGGTTCGTGCCCGGCTTTGTAAATTACCAAAAAGGTGCACTCGACTCGCAGCCGCAAGTGACAAAGCTTACCTGTTACTTGCCCATGGTCGGTCATTATCTCCGGTTACTCCGGCATCTTCCACTACTAAAACTGAGCGCCATGATATAAGTAAAATATTGCTGGAAGAGGCGTTAAACACCAGCAATCAATCAATCAACCAATGTACATTTGTGATTGACGAAAATGGCATTGGCTGACAATATAGTCAAACACAAACACGAACCGGTCTTCTGTGTCACCAAATGTCTACGACACAAATATGGCAACGACATACAAAATGTACATCGATGACTGGATATAGCGATTATCTTCATTTAAAGGGGCATTATCTGTCAAATCGTATTTTTTTGTTACCAATAAAGACTATCAGATATGATTGATGTATTAATAAAACGTGCGTGTGTGTATTTAAATTTGATGAAATGTACTCGCATCGAGGAAAAATCGTGAAACTGCTTGTGTTTTAATATCGATCAAGAAATGGACGCCATCTCATTAATTGGTTACGGAGTTTGTTGAATCGTCATTAAATCAGCACAACAATAACTTATTTCTTTTTTTTTTCATCTGCTTTTAATTGGTGTTAATTATGGACAAAGTACCATGCAAGTTTGCAGTTAATAGGCTACAAAATACAAATTATTGGTTTTTATCTGTCACTAAAAAGGTCAGTTGAATACGGAAAAAGCGAGGTCAAATTATTTGCTTGCAAGGAAATAAGTAATCGGTGGTAATTTTCGTTCTCAAAAGGCGAAAAGTGGTTCGATAAGCTGTTTAATGTGAAATATTTACCTTTATTTCATCACTGTAAAGCTATTTACCAATTTTAACAATATATATTTGTTTTGTCACAATCGTAGCTAATGCCCCTTTAAATAATGCGAGTACTTTAAAATATTAAAAAGTGAAAAGCAAAAAAAGAAAAAAAAAGAAGAAAAATACACCACTTTCGGAACAATAGAAAAACATCGTAGAAAGTGGCGAACCAAACTAATATAACACATTGAACATCTTTTAAACAGGGCAATAATAATGAATATTTAGCACAGAAAACGAAGATGCTATAGTAAAATTTGGAGTTGCTTAATATGTGTGATTAACCATAAATACCACTAGATTCTCTAATTAATATCCAGGGAACAATGGGGATTGTTCACAAAATTTCTTTTCACAGACGTCGATGTTGTTCCATAAGTGGTTATCATAATGTTTTAATCTCTTTGACGCTTGAATTGTTTACGTTGGTTACGCGGACACGTCAATATGTTTTCCGTTTTAACATGCGTCTGCAGTGTTGTGAAGTTGGGTGTAGTAATTTATAAGTTGGGTATAAATTTTCCAAAGACCTCTCAAAGAAATTGACATGGACGGAGGCCATAAAGAGGCATGATCCATCAACCAAACATCTATGTAAAACGGGTCAATACGATGTTATTGTAAATGTGGTCTCTAATATCAGTGACAGGCCGCCGAGTACTAATACGTTTTATCCAATGCGGGCCAATTCATTTGTTTCAATAGTACTGATCTTATGCTTACAGTTGACTAAAGAACTACAGAAATATTAGGTTATTAATTATACTTACAGTTGACTAAAGAACTACATAAATATTAGATTATTAATTAAATTCCTAATGTTGTATTGGTGTATCACATTTCATTTTTTTTGCCATGGTCATTAATAGTATTGGAGAAAAGGGTGTAATATACTCTTATAAAAAGATTTTGATGCTTCATTTTTGTAACTGATAAAAATGCACTCTGAAGCAGGATTTTTGTTCTGGGAAAATATTGTCAATTCATGGGCAATGATAAAAATCTGGGTAAAAGGGTAAAAGACCATACATGTACAATTCAACGGGACACAAACATGCTTTTAATACCTTTAGGCAGTAATACACAAGTTTCACTAAGCACAGAAAAGAACAAATAATAATAAAATAGACTTGTAACAATAAACAAAAATAATTTCTATGTGCATAGACACCTTTTCAAGTACTATAGTTTTTTGGTACTTTTTAACAATTAAAGGGGATATGATTCAAAATTAATCCAAAACAGCTAATTATAAAACAAAATGACAATTTATGTTTGTAATATTTAAAAATGCACAGCGAACACATTTATGATTATTTTCCAAAATGTTCATCAAAGAATATTCTTCATTTATATGATATATCCAGGTTATGGAAAGGAAAAAAAATAATTGACATAGATGACCACATTTTTTTGATTTTTGTTTCAATTTGAATAAAATTAAATATTGATTCGTATCCCCTCTCTTTCCACTTTTACCCATTAAATTCATGATTTTCTATTTTCAATGAATTCATTTTCGAAATTTAACAAATTCTTCTTTAGGGTAAAAGTAGACCAACTAAAGCATTTTGTTTTACTATGCAATGTTTTATGACGATAGTTACAAGATGTATCTAGTTCTAAAATATTAAACTCAGTTGTTCGGACGTTTCCAATCGTGTACCTTTACTTTTGTTTTTGTTTTTGTTTTTGTTTGCATTAAACGCGGAGTCTTATGCAAATTGCGATTTTTCCGTATCATTCCTGAAACTGTAGCATGCAGTTAACTAAATGTATAAACTACGTTTTATCTACATTAGAATGGAATAAATCCACAAAAAATAATGTGCTTTGCCTCTACCATTAAACAGTTTTTTACATGCAAAATAATTGTAATCTTCAATTACAATATATTTTTACATATATATTACAATCCTATACATTTAATAAGTTGGATAGCATCGTGGTGCTGTATAGGGCAACAGACAAGAACAATTTGTAGATACCAAATGGGTAATCCGAAGCCGAAGGGCAGGTAATGGAAAAGAAAAAGGACTAAATGATGAACAGTGATCTACAAAACACTACATGAGGCTTTATCATTCCATTTTTTTCACTTGGAGGTAGCATGTTTCCCGAAATACGGGTACTTTAAAATGTAGAAATAATGTCCATCAGTATTGCAGTTTGAATAACCGTACATCATGTACACCATTCATGAAAATGTATACGCTACACCATGGTACCTGCCAATATGGGTTGTAAACGACCGCTATATATCTTAATATTTTCGTAATAAGACTTAAAGACTACTTTTATTTTACATATACTCGTCTACTAAATCTACATTTCTAACATAGCGCCGGGTTGGGTCAATCAGTTAGGTAGTCGGATTACCAAACAACTGATACAAGCCTATCACCAATACGGCATGGGTTCGCGCCCTGCTTTGTAAATTACAAAAAAAGTGCATTCGTTTACCAGTTGCTTGCTCATGGTCGGTGCTTCTCTCTGGGGACTTCGGCTTCTTCCACCACTAAAACTGGTTCTCATGATATAGCTGAAATATTGCTGAAAGTTGCGTTAAAACACCAAAAATAAAAAAAAAATCTACATTTCTAACAGGTAATACCACCCCTCGCTGTACTAGTTAAGCCTTCAATGTTTGAACTGTCAACGTTTTATATTTCGGTACCGGCATTACGTTTGCGCTAGATACAATCGTCGTTGGTAATTCAAACGCACGTGTAACCACTTATGACACAGTAGCGTCACCAAACGGGACAAGCGGTTAATGATTCCTATTAGATGCGTAGTAAGATTTAAAATGTAATTAAAATAGGCATTTGATTATCACCAAGTTCGATATTAGTTGATCAGTTACCATAAACTAGGAGTACAATCATTTAATGAAACAATGAAAGTATATCACCTGAATAATTATATTTTGTTTGTTTTAAGGACTAATGACTACACAGAATTCAGAACATGTACACATTGTAATCCTGTAGTAACAGATAGTTATGATAGTTTAAACACGACAGTCATTGGTATGTTCGGATGTGTAGTCTAGTAATATAAAATAATACTAATCAGTATTTAATGAAAACATCATATTTTACATAATTGCATACATACATATAGCCAATATTTATTACGCACATCTAGCGTTGGCAATATATTACAACTTGAGCAGTCTTGAAAAAAAGGCAACAAGCTTAATCCACCCTTGATACAATTACGAAACATTCATTCCTCGTATTTCATCAACCCTCATTGTAAGCCTCAACAAAGACAATAATCGTTTTTCTGTCGTACGATATCTAATTGGAACTGGCTACCACAACAAAACAGCTTTAATCACTTGGCTGAAGCACTTAAACCTGTTGTCTTCTCCAGCATGGACAAATATATGACATCTGTAAACAGTTGTAAAAGTTTTCAGTTTTCATGTGGAGCCTCTAACACAATATGTAGTCTTGTTTAAGGCGGTCAGTAATTTGTACATGTAGATGAACTCATATTTCAAGCTATGACAGATTTCAAAATGCAAAAACTCGGGTTCCTACAGAAATACAACCGACAGTAACTTTATATTTTATATAACTTAAATATTGTTTAAGGATTGATTGCAATTTTGTTCGGTTCGTGAAGAAATAACTTCAGTCAGGTTGTACACACCTTGTAAACCCACTACATTTAAGGATTGATCGCAATTTTTGTTCGGTTTGTGCAGAAATAACCTCAATCAGGTTGTACAGATCGCTTAACCCACGTAGCGGGCTACGCAAGGGTGTGTACAATCTGATTGAGGTTATTTCGAATGAGCCGAACAAATAATTTCGATCAATCCTTATAAATTAATTCAAACTTTTTTTGCTATGATATTGAAAAATATATTTATTTTTTTCAAACTAAGGCAAATAATCGGAAATAAATTTAAATAACCCCAGAGGTGCCTCATTTAATGAAAATCGCCTGATGACAACGGCAGGTGAGACGCCTTGGGAACGACGTCTATTTTCAGATTCAGTACAATCAAAACACTTATAAAATGACATGTGACTCTAAAATCAATGTATATATATATATACATGAACTGACTACCCTTTACGAGCTGATGGGTTCAACCAAAGTTTTTGGTGGGTTTGTGTTGCTCATTTCTTTATTTCTATGTGTTTGTCTTCGTTCTCTGTGTTGTTTGTCTAATGTTAGCATTGTCTCTGGAATTTTCATTCTTGATTGCCCCTTCTTTTTTCTATGTTGATAGATGTAAATGCTTTTATGAGAAATTGGAGACATAAAGTGTTTTTTTCTTCAAAACTGGGGAAATTATTGTTATAAAGATATTTGTAATTTCAAAAACGTCATTGAATACAACCAAAATGAGAACAAATGTTTTTGTCCAGATTTGATTTCTAACGAAAATTATATAAAAATTGTTTTTGTCTGCGCTAGTATTTAAAACGTGTATGTAAAATGTAATGTGCACGTCATGTTTATGGACTACCATTCATCAAGCAAGTTCAATGTCAATAGATTAGAAAGCCAAATGAATACAACACCATTGTAAGCCAGAAAACCGAATGGCCTGAACAAGATGGCCAACATTTGCTAAGAATACCTATGCAATCAGATCGGAAGGTAGTAAACTTGTCACTTTAAGATATTAAATATGTTTTTTACAGGACCAGCTGACATAAACGAGACCCAAATAGACAGGAAGTAAGCTTTTTTAAAATCAAATTATTAGTGCTATCTATTGAGAGTTTTGAAATAACATACAGCTAAGATATTGCATATGTTTTTGCATGTCCCGCTGACATAAACGAGACACAAACAGAGAGAAAGTACACTTTTCCTAAATCAAATTATTCTCGACAAAGTATATTGGCATTTGTTTTTCTGTTGGCATTCTTGATACAACATACAGATAGAAATTAGTTTGTCCTTCTAAGTTTTGCAACCTATGCTTATTGTATTATAATGAAAATGACTCCTCATATACACAATTATGTATAACTAAGCAGTCACAATGTATATTCATATAATATTATTGCATATCTCTCTCTTGCTTGTTCACATCATTTCATAAATAAACATTATAGAATACATACGGGGCAATAAACAAAGGACATTCCAGAGAAACTGGAAACATAAGGTACACAAGACGAAGCAAGAACATAGCACAATATGAATTGGACACCACTATACGCAGACACACAGAAATAACGTAAAAAAGGTTCCTCCCTCCTACAAACAACTGGAGATAAAGACGAACCGAACATTGTTTTCATATTAGTAATCGACAATTCCAAAACAGACTTGGCTGTTTAATGTATATTCAGTTAGAAGAATTTAAAGATACCAAAGGGGCAATCAGAATCCGTATATCGAAGAAGAACACACAACGCAATGGCCAAAATAAAAAGTACAAAAGGATAAACAAGCAAAGATCGATTGTTGCTTAATATTTCTATATAATAACTAAATTACATATGTGAACAAATTCAAATTATTATAAGGTATATACGTTGATATCCAAATATACAAGTAGGTGTATGACAAAATTACCAAAAGAGATTTTTTAGATTACTTTATCTTTCTCTCTCTCTCTGTTTTTCCCTAGGACAACACCAAACAACCAAAATGATAATGTGTCCACAAACGCTGGATCAACGCAATTCAACAGCTAGATGATAAATGACCGGGTTTGATTCATACTGACAATGCCGTACATCAATATTCCCACTATTACTGAGTTAAATAACTCATCTATTCCATTTGACAAACATGATAATAACTTATATTATACAAATTGTGTCCGTGTTGATGTTGATGTTGTGTCACGAACGTATGCATTTGTCCCGTTGTTTGTGTTTTTGTGATCAGTGTACATTTGAACAACTTGAATACTTATTTTATTATGTTTAATAAATTGATAATATAGTTTTTCATATACTTTAATGCAGTGTTGCTACCTATGAGGAATGTCTACCGGTCACGAATAAAGACCACACTTTCAACAATTTGCATGAACAACCAAAAGGTACTGTTATTGTCTTAGTAATACCGACCACACTTTCAATAATCTGAATAAACATTCAAACGGTACTGTTATTGTCTTAGTTATACCGACCACACTTACAATGATCTGAATAAACAACCAAAAGGTACTGTTATTGTCTTAGTTATATCGACCACACTTACAATAGTCTGAATAAACAACCAAAAGATACTGCTATTGTCTTAGTTATACAGACCACACTTACAATAGTCTGAATAAACAACCAAATGGTACCGTTATTGTCTTTGTTATACCGACCACACTTGCAATAATCTGAATAAACAACCAAAAGATACTGTTATTGTCTTAGTTATACCGACCAAACTTACAATAGTCTGAATAAACAACCAAAATATACTGGTATTTTTAATTTATAACAATTTTATTTGAACAAATGACAAAAAGGATTGGACACAAGTTGCGCTAACATATGAAGTCCTCTCCCATTTACAGTGTACGTATCAATAATAACAACAAGAGCATGTACGATATGTCAGACAAAATAAATGAGATGTAAACCTTGGGCAGAAATCAAACAAAACAAATTAAGAAAATATATATATAATATATATATTTTCGAAAAAAAAATATGTGGATGTGGATGGATGTAATGCTTGCATGAACAATTTTAAACAATTATAAATCGTTTGCACTCTTTGATAAATTTGTATACATTTCGAAAGACTCGAATATGTTCATCAAGGGTGAGGTTGTCAATTCCGTTTGTGATTAAATTTAAATTTAAATCAATGTTAAATGGCACCCAGCTGAGGATTTGTAGCAAGTCATTTCGTAGTAAAGAATATCTTCTACAGAAGAAAAAGAAGTGTTCAGTATCTTCTCTTTGGAATCCACAGTTGCAATTAGGACTAGCTACAATATTTATTTTAAGCAGATCGTAGTTCAAAAATGAAACTGAACATCTAATTTGGGTGAAGATAATGTTAAGTTTCATAGGGCCATAGAAAAAATGTTTTGGTACTTGCTTAGGATAATCACTATTGAGACGTAGTGCATTATTGAACTTTGGTATCTCTAATGGACGTGTCGAGCTTGTTCAAACTCTTTATGGTAGATGGAATAAAGGAGTCAGTAGTCAAGTAAAGTCTACAGAAATGTACAATTAGGGCAGAACCATTACGTAGGGGATAAACAGTTGTGCTCTGTATAGTTGGTAGAACAAGATCACAAAGACAATTGGGTGCTGTACTATTTCGCATATAATAGAATAACCGAAGTTTTCGTTTTTGTCTTCTGTTTGCTAGGGTTTCCCATCCCACTTCCTGATAAAAATAAACAGTCTTTGTAAATATTGGGAGGCCTGTTATAATACGAGCTGCTTCTAATTGTTGTCGTTCTAATTTATTAGAATACCAAGACCCGCAGTTATCCTGCACTTCACACGGATATTCAAATAGTGGGTGAATAAAAACAAGGTACAACTTTCTCGAGATTTTCGCGATTCCTTCTTAGTTTCAATTTCCGTAACATGCAAAGATGTTTGGAGATTTTTGAAATAATGTTTTCGACATGGTCATTCCATTTAGCATTACTTGAAAATGTTACTCCCAAATGTTTCTGGGTATCAGTAAGTGGAATGTCTTTACCCTCAAAAGAAAAATTGAAATCATTTTCTGCATCAATATTGGAAAGGACCATTATTTCAGTTGTATCAGGGTTAAAAGACAATAACCAATTACGACACAAAACATTAAGTACGTTCAAGTCGTGATTGATGACAGTATTAATTTCATCAACATTTCGACTCGAATATCCAAGAGCAGTGTCGTCAGCAAATAATCTACTTAAAGGGTGGATTTTTTCTCCAATGTCGTTTATATAGACTAAAAATAGCAATGGGGCTAGGTACTGGTATTGTCATAGGTATACCGATGACACTTACAATAATCTGAAAAAAACAAGCAAAAGGTACTGTTATTGTTTTAGTTATATCTTACGACTAGTTGCATAATTCAAATGGTATAAGTATGTTAGTATAAAGGATGTGATATTTTGTATTCTTTTTTGTCCGCTTTGAGCATTATTTGTAGTAAATCATATGAAATTTAGGGATCATCGAGTATGCCCAAAGTCATAAGACTGCAACACCAAATAATCTAACAATAGTGTAGCAATGTTGCTAATTTTAAGGAGAACAAATATATAGCAGCGGTATTTGTTCCACTGAAGATCACAGCTAGCAAAGTGAACATCGTTTTGTTGACAACTTGACATTCTTTAGATATAAACTATTTATTTAGCACTCTTTCCGAATAGGTGTACCGCGCTATGAATAAATTGTTCTACTTCAACAGGTGTTCTTAGAGACAAGATCAGTTGATAATTGAGGTATTCCCGGTGTATTTGAAAATGAAGTCAACATATTAACGCGATCGCATATCTATTTATCTTAATCTTAAATGTAAATGGATTTCTTTCTTGTTAGTGCACATTTAAATCTATATGTATGGAGTGTGGAATTCTTTATTATGTTGTTTGTGTGTACGTGATAATTCATCAATGTATTAGCTATGTATATTTTAATGTGATAAAGTATGTTTTACTTAAGCTCATTCATCCTGCATATTTTAGAAATGATGTTCGATACTGCTGTAGCAGTCTATGAGTAGATTAATGGCCTGTCGTGGTCGTGATCGTATGGTAGTTGGATTTATTACTACCTATGCAACCATTACCTATCACCACTAACATTGTGAGTTCGAACCCCACGTTGGCGAGGTGTACGCCATGGCTTGCGGCAGGTCGATGATTTTCTTCAGGTACTCCGGTTTCCTTCACCAATAAAACTGATCTCAACTAATGAAAAGTCAGCATGTTTATGATTAAGATTAAATTTCAGTTTCATTTCAATATATGAAGAATTCTTTGTTATTAATCATAAGTTTATAACCTATATTGAAGTAGGACAATAAGCATATTCAGTCTAAATTTGTCTTATTTTCAAATATTTTGTTCGAATGCATCAACTATATTTTGATATGATAAGATGCTGATACGTAGCGTTTATAAGTTATTTATACATCTAACCGAATATGAGCTGTTGTGACATCTATCGGATGAAGATATCGATAACATAAATCTACACTGTATAATATAACTTTTAAACATATAATTTCTGTTTCAGAAAAGAAGAAGTTAAAGAAGAAGGAGGAAACTTATGACAATATGAAAATTTAGATATATATCAGTTGTTATTATTTATTCATTGCATAGTTTGTTGTTGGTGTAAATGCTAACAGTACTAAGATGAAGATCCATATCTGTAAATTTACAGAAGCAAGTAATTAGTTTATCAAAAGTAAATAAGATTGGACTATGTATATAGTATTATTAGTGTATTTTGCTATGTTAACGCATTTAATAAAAATAATCATTTATTCACAAAAAAGTTGTCAATGCTTAGAGGAAATTTTGGAGAACACCCCAGAACTCATGTAAGCAGATATTATAAATGTTCAGACAATGTGCATATTTTACATAACGATACGTTTCTTGACAAAGCAATATATGCAGAACCGTAGCTCTTATGCTGTTTTTTTATTTCCTTTCTATTGTGATCATAGAGCTACGAATTTCACTTGTTTGTGAACTGAGGTTGGGCCATTCGGGTACAATAGTCTCATTTGACGTCGAAAAGAGAGATCAAGGAATTCGAATGAACGAAATTCATCCATCTTTTACATTGAAAATGGTAATCCAAAGGGTTGGAAGTGTCATGTTCTTGGTTTTATCAACAGTCCAACAAATCGTCGCCTAACGTTTTAACACCCCTGAATTAAACTGATACTAGCTATTTATGAGTGGTGACGTCCTTATTCCCTCAACTAAAACAACTGCGCAGGATTTCATCATGGTGTAATTCTGTAAATTTGGATCTGTCACGTATCTTTTGTCAATGAATTCGTCTTACTTATGTCCATATTTTGTATAAAGATATGTTTCTTGATAAAGCAATAGATACGGAACCGTAGATCTTAGTTATGATATGTATTATACCCCCGCTCCACCGGAGGGGGTATACTGTTTTACCTCAGTCCGTCCTTCCGTCTGTCTGTCCGTCCTTCCGTCTGTCTGTCCGTCCTTCCGTCTGTCTGTCTGTCCTTTCATCCGTCCCAAGATATTTTCTGACGCATTTTTCTCAGCAACTATTGAAGGCAGAGATCTGATATTTGGTCACAAGCTTCATATGGGTATGCCATATTGTGGGAAGCGTTTTTGGACCCGTCAGATTCCTACTTTCTGCTTGCGGACTTAGTTGGCTTTTATACACATTGAACATATATGCGGGGGTATCATAAGTGAGCATTAGCTCACAGTTCATCTTGTTTTCATTTGCTTTTTATGTGACTGAATAATATTTAACAAGACAATACCTACAACGAGCAAGGAGACAGATTTTGATTTACATTCCATAACCAATATTAAAACGTGAACTAAATATGTGAAGTTATATTTGACAAATTAACTTGGGAGTGCCTACAACCACATTTAAGTACAAATCATGTCTATACCATTAATATCAGCCACGAGGTTAATCTTCAAATTGCAACGGAAATTGGGAAACACGATTTAAATTGAAGTCATCAAAAGATAGAGTAGTTCTTTATTTCTTTGTGACCCTTCATAACATTCCAATGTAAGTGTCAGGATATCCTAGAAATAAAAGCGAGTTCTTATTTCTTTCATTGAGATGACATAGATAAATGTATTAATAATTAATCAGAAGTCAATACTAATAATATTTTGATGTGGTGTACTACCTGTCAGTCAAATTATATGGTAATAAGACAACATCGATAAAAGTCATTAATGTGTACCCAACGTACAAGTGTTTGATGTCCAATATATTTTACATAGAGAAATTAAAATGACAAAAAGCGTATAATTTAGATTCATATGGGCAAAACAAATAAGGCAATATCACTAATATTTCACATCATTATCAGAACAAATCATGGACAGATAGAAAATGTCTTGCACTATGGAGGTTTACGGAGTTCAGTTACATGTGTGACCTCTCTTGCAGCAACGACAACTTTGCATCTCTGACGCATAGAACCAATCAATCGTTATATAAAGGCGTATGGGATATTGTTACACTCGTGCTCAAGTGCGTCACGTAGCTTCCGTAGTGTTCCCCGCAGAGTTTGGTGGTAGTGAACACGTTTACCGAGTTCATTCCATAAATGTCCAATTGGTGACAGATCCGGTGATAACGCCAGACAAGGAAGAACACGAATGTGATTCTGGTTCAGAAAGTCTTGACAAACACGAGCCATCTTGCATTGCCATGTTGAAAGACGTGATCAATGTTTTGCTGTTGCGGAAAGGGTAGAATGATAGGATCAAGAATATCGTTTCTGTATTTTACGGCATTCAATGTTCCCTGAGCAATTTAGAGCTAAGTGTGACCATCGTGAAAAATTCCAGCTCAGATCATAACACTTCCGCCTCCAAAACGGTCAGACTGGAATACACACTGGTACGTAAAACGTTCCCCACGACCTGCGGTACACACAATAACGTCCATCGCCAAAGCGAAGTAAAAATCGGGATTCATCAGTAAAAAGTATGCATTGACAGATGTGGACCCTCCAACGACGATGTACACGAGCCCAGGCTAGTCTCTCGGTCCTATGGCGTTGCTTAAGAATGTGTTCTTCCACCGGGGTAGTGTTCTGCGAACAGTTTGACCCGCAATGCGGACATTTACTCGACCATGTGTTCTACGAGCAGTGTCGTCAGTCTTTACCATACGGTTCCGGAGGTAAATAAGACATACATGTCTGTGTTGACGTTGTGACGTCACCCGCGTCCTGTCGTTACGGAGTCTAGCAATCGTCCTACCTGTTTGTCGAAGACGAATCATTAGTCTTGATTTTTTTTCCGTAACAGAAGAGAATGTTAATGCTTGCTTTGTGAGGAAACATGCGTTACACATTGGCATAAATGATAATAAACAATTGTTTTTGTTTTAACATAAACATATATTTAACAAAAAATATTTGTGTGGTTTCTTTTGTTGACTAGTATATATATCTATCTTTTTATATGTGTTATTCAGCTATCAGACAGGGTATGTAATGTGACATTACCGGCTTAATATCTATATTTATCCTAAGCCGGAAGTGTCACATTATATATCATCTCTGATAACTGAATAAATGATATATTACGGTTTAAGCATTGTTGTTTTTAAATACAGAATCCAACCGCATTTTATTTTTCATTTTTCCTATTGCAAAACGTTCCGTTCGTCCCTCTGACATTCCTTCTACAATGACGTCAAAATATGTGTCACGTCAGATTTCATGAAGGAAAATCATGTACTAAATGTCTAAATCAACACAATTTCATATGCAGTAAATTTTATAAGCTTTATAAATATAACATTAATATATCACATTACAAAACAACGAGTTTCTGAAACAATTTCAATATTTTAAATGTTAACAACATGCACACAAAACCTTGGTGTGGCCCAATGATGTCGAAAGTTTTCAAGGCACAACATTTTGTTTATTGTGATGTTCATCACGTTATGGTACAGCCATGAAACATAAAAGTTTGCTGAATCATTCAGGTATGTGTAACGGAATTATTTGTTTGTCATGTTTTGTTGTTCAAACAGCCATTGTGAGTATAAAACAGCATTTAATTTGGTAGAAAATTGAAAGCTGCCGTTGCAAAACTCAACAAATCTGTAAACCAATTCGTAAATGTTTAATGTACAGTTTTTACTTTAATATTGAGATATATATAGATATATGATGGTCGCAAAAATGTTTTCTTGTAAAATTCCTGGTATTTCGCATGTAAATTCTGGTTTCTTATCGCATTGCCAGATTTCTCGTTTTAAGAAGTGGACATGCGTGCAAAGGGCATAATTTTCTCCTAGCCTATCGCAGTGTGTGGTGTTTATTGCACGCGACAGTCTCAACAATTTTATGTACCAGCTTTCACGCATAGAAATATAACTAATTTCAATTTTGGCTTGAAATGCATTAAACAAATTATAAAATAAAACATATGATATAACAGATTAAAGGACATTTTAACTTTAATTCCAACGATTTTGATAAATCAGCCTGCATCAAGACATCGTATATTATTACTTTGATTTTTTAACGATATTCCATCATATTCATTCGCTTAATTTCGTTTCCGCTATATAGATGAATAATTCTAAATTTGATGATTGTTTGAATCTTATCTAACCAAATGAGCTTAACTTTATAAAATAAAGATTGCAACTGACACTCTAAATTATGTTTCCTACTTTAGCCTTAACAGTAAAATACAGGAAGATTAAAAATGTATGATCTATGATCTATGATGTGATTAAATCGATGGACAGATAATACAATTGCATAAAGGAAAAAATAAGACAGACAATAATATATATTTATCGCATGCTAGTGAGGAAATTATGAAAATGTATTCACCCAAGAGTAACATGTTCTCTGCGGGCATCGCCCGAGGAGAATATGGTACTCGTGGGTGAATAAATTTTCATATGTCCTGTACCCGCATGCTTTGAATGTTTTATTATACCGATTGAACCCAAGAAAACACATATATGTAAAATGCTGCTGGCAAACATATTCTACGTCCTTTAGAAAGATTTTTACAAACCACATTGTAACGGTTGCCTGCAAATGATGCGTTCCGAGTGCTTCTGACGTTTTCTGTCAAAGAACGATAACTCTGGTGGGAAAACCCGCGAGGCTTCCGAAGTGGTGGAATATGATTTTTATTTCACGGAATAAGATTTTGGTCCTGTGTGATCAGGTGTTCTGATTTTTAGACATTGTCCAATCAAATTAATATATTTATGGTAATTAATATATGAGATATAATAATATACAAAACACTACACAGGAAAATAAAAATCGGGTGAAAAGCAAATATTTATATCTCTTGTCAAATACTAAATAATGCTTTGAGATATTACCCGGATACTGTATATGTTTCCTTCGTTAATCCTAACTTTCACAAGATCGAGGTTGCTCCTGCAGACCGTAGTCAAACAGTGTTAGCTACTTCTTTCAGTCTATTTGATAATGCACTGATACCGTTAGTGGCAATAGTTTCTCGATAAATACTTAACAAAAGATTTGCCAGTACCCCCGATATGAAAAATGGAAACCAATTTGTAAAATTTGTTCACGTCAGGATACACTTGAAATACTGATAAAGTTGGTGTTAAACATCAATTAATCAATAAATATAATGCAAACAAGCTTGCATTTTGAAACACTCCAATTATTATCGGCGATTTATTCCGCGTTATGACTAAATTGAAGAGTTTTTGTACAGCATATTACTGAAAGGAAAAGTTCCAATGGACAATTAGGATATGATTCTTTGAAAGCTCATCATTCCACATGTTGGTGTACCCTCTACCGTTTGTCTTGGATACTGACGCATCAGATAGGCACAGTCCTATGTCAGATCCAGGTAGGACAGTGAAGTCATCAGCCTTGCACATAAAAGCCTAAGCCTCGCACAAGAAAATATTGTGCTTTGCTGAGCGGTTTCATTCAAAGTAAAACAATGCACATTAATTTCTAGGTGGACAATTCCTGTTGGGGACCGATAATAATTCACTAACATGGTTCATTAACACAAAGTTATGGATTCAAAAGCTTTTCCAATGACTGGAACAGCTGAGCTCTTTCGATATAAAATCTAACAATACTGAAAGTACAATAATCAAGGTAAATAATATCCCGCTATCCAGCTACTGCAAACTGCACTGTTATAATGCTCCGCCGACACGAAGACATACAAATGACTTAAAACATTCGTCGGTCCATACTATCTGCTCATCTGTGAGTCCAATTCAAATGTGGTCATTAAATCACGTCCTATGTGAACATTGGGTCTGTATTATAAGCCTTGCAAGGGCTCTTTTGTGGTCCTTTAAAAAGCTACACCACCCAACGTTCTTGCCTGGTCCCACTTTAGCCAGTATATGTAATATAGGCTCTAACTGGACACACATAGTGCCGTACAAACATATGAGTGATTTATCAAATTTGGGTCATCAAGTCCTGTCAGAATAGAACAAATTATTTCTAGATATTTATGTTACAAAGTAACCTGGCAGGCCTGTTTGAACTTCAAATTATGACCGTGGACGAATCTACTATTTATATGTAACACCAGGTTCTCGTACAAATAGCAACAATAGGCTATTCATGGTATTGTTCTTTGCGTAGTATAGAATATAAAAGGTATAATAATTATCAAGTGACTCTAATTAAATGGATCAGTGAATTCAGATGTAAACTATTTTACCTGTCCACCCTAAATTAAAAATGAAGTTTCCAATTGAACTACGACCGATAACCACGCCCGGCCAAGTTAGCTTGAAT
The DNA here is from genome assembly GCA_002080005.1 of Gigantidas platifrons. Classification (NCBI taxonomy): domain Eukaryota; kingdom Metazoa; phylum Mollusca; class Bivalvia; order Mytilida; family Modiolidae; genus Gigantidas; species Gigantidas platifrons. The sequence continues at coordinate 200,383 of MJUT01003378.1, forward strand.
CAACAATAGCTTTTAATAAAACAACAAGTGACACATATCGTGAATTTCTGTACAAAACGTTTGTCCCCTACTATTCTATCATCCCCTTCCTCCCGGAAATTACAAACACAAAAAAGAAGAAGAACAAAAAAAAAACACAAACACAAGAAAAAAAAGAATAATATAAAAAAGATACTTGTATATGCAGTATGGTCGACGCATGGGCTTTATTTTTGTGGAAGGTGGATCTTTAAATTCTGTAATTTCTTGGTTTATCTATTAAGTATTTACGAATAATCTCCATAGGAACACAAATTATCATTAGATCAGAACATTTCGATGAACTATTTAAAAAAAAAATCGGTTCTACAATGCTTAGTATTTAAGACACCTTTGAAGACATCAAATGGGTAATCAGAAGCCTTTACGTTTGCCTTTCCATGTACATAGGGGTCAGACACCACTAGACAGGTTATGCACTAAATCAGCTTACATGTGTGGATTTTCGACGGTATTAGAAGTATGGAGAATTTCACGTGCAATTCAATTTGCACATGACATTATTCTTTATCACTCTATTTCAAATTAGATGCTACTGATAAATTGCCACTGGTCATTAACATTAAAACATAATTCGACAACTACCCCTCCAGATATATCAATATACACAAACAACAAATGCTGGCTTTTACAGGAGGGATAAACTAAATTCTAACATTGGATTATCTCGGTGATAATGTAGGATAATAGACATTTTTTGTATCATTTAATTGAAAATACATTTCTACCAATTGGAGAGGAAGTAGTCGAAAACCGATGATCTGTGTTTTTCAGATGTTTTCACCGAAATATTTCTAATCCCAAATTATGAACACGACATTAACAATTTTGTCACAAAATATAATTAGTGAATACTTACTTGGATTTTCATTCATTGCAGTCACAGTAAAATTTACACTTCCAAGTTTCAAATGTGTACATTTCCACACGCCGTTGATAGAGGAATCGACAGGATCAAATGTGACATCAATATAATTGATGCCATATTGGAAAGTAGTGTAGTTTCCATAACTATAATCAGTACAGAATGTCGTTGTACATGTTGTACGAACAATCCCATCTTGCGCCCAGGAAGTAGTACCAGTGCATGGAGATAGAGTGCACTTCAAACTTAATTTATCGCTAATGATTTGGGTTCCTATGCTTATTATGGTTAATGTTCCGAAAAACAAAAATAGCATCAATTCAAGAGTGTAAATGATTATTCGGAAGAACAAATATTGATGAGAAAACAATCCGACACAAGTTAATTGTAAATGTGATTCATTTCAGTTATCAGATTGCGAAAGCTATGAAATTGTCAACTTAGAATGGTAAACATAGTACATCCTCGTAATGACTCTTAAGCAGAACTCGTGTTAGCAAATATTTACTATTTTATAGATGTTTCTTAAAAAAAGGAGGGGTGTAATGTTTTTACCCTTTTTTTTTTAAACAAAAGCAGATCATACTGTGCTAAGAATGATCCATTATTTAATTACATTTTACAAAATAAAATTCACAAAAACTTCAACTAAAATATTTTATTAAAAATAAAACATGTGAATAATAGGAGAAAACCGATTGGGGCTCTAATTTAAAATTCTAATTGAATATGCTGAGGCCATTACCATAGAAAATTTGCATACACAAATGTATCAGAATTTAAGATTAACCTTATTCTTTCTAGATCCTTATGATCATTAGCAAATTATTATAAACAAAAAATTAAATATCATCAAGCTCATTTAGCCGAATACATTCATTATTACCAATCTTTTTGTATTTCAAGTGTAAGCTACACACTTATGTCACTAACAAAGGGTGATATGACTTGAAGTTTTCAATCACATATTCCAAAAGCTGGCAAAAGCAAAATATTTCAATATTTGATGAATCAGATTTTTCAGATCTCAAAAATATATTGAAGTTTTTGTAACATGAGAGACAGGCAGAGATTTTGCAAAATGTGTTTTTTTCTATCTGCAATATCTGATTGATATATACAAAATGTATATTTAACATGTCAATTTGGTCATCAGACATACCAACAAATCTTTGACTGTATATACTTTTGTCACAAATGCAACATTCTAGTTGGGGTTTGAAATTTTTATATTTCTTGTAGTGATCAATACAGAGAAAAAAATTGACTAGATGTACATGTTTCCTTGTTATTCTGATCTAGCTCAATCTGAAAGCACGACTGGAAACAGTCAACATTAACTGATGTCGAACGGTCACCATTTTTTTCACGCATGTTCATATCTTGCAAAAAGCATACATGTTTTTACTACAGTAATTATTTTCTGCATTAACTGCAGTATGTAGTGTAAATTCACATAGGTCAAATGACAAATAACCATAGCTGTCAAAGTTTGCTGCTTGTTAAATTTAAATCATTTGTTTCAAATGCACAGCTTCTATCTATGGCTGTATTATAGGTTCTGAATTTTCGCTTGCTTGTCAGGTGATGTTGCTTCTCTATCGTGTGACATTTCGAGTGATTTTCTAAATCGAGCCTCACACATTCTACAAATATAGACATCATCTTTGAATGCATATGCATTTTTAACAAAAAGTATAAAACAGTGGTTGATCTCGCCTCTGTGAGAGGTGCCAGTAGCGATTAGTCACATCTTCTCGTTTAAAGTTTATGCAAGGGCCTGGTGGTCTGCCTTCATGCACCCTTTGACAGTTTGACATTCAGAAAAGGGGGTATACAAGTTCGGGTTGTAGTGGATTTTACACATGTAAACAATGAATCTGAAAGTGACACATATATAGCTATTACACGTTGGTAAGCATGTGCAAATATTTTGAGAGAAAACTACAATATTCTAGTGGAAAATGGAATCAACATCACCACCCTCACCGTGACACTGACAGAAATATTTGTGAACCCATGGCATGCGATTGACAGAACGGGATAAATGTATCGAATTTCGAGACAATTTGCATTTTACATCAAAACAGTATAATACCTCACATGCATACCGTTACATTTTGTATTCCATTGTTTACATGTGTAAATACATGTGTGAATACGGGAAAAATGGGAGGAGCCATAGTCTTTGTTTGGGTGATGCTGGAATGTGGACTGTTTTTCTTAAACTGTTACGAGTGATGTAAATTCCCTTTAACCCAATGAAGTATATATATTATTTTGTCCAAGGAACCAGTTTTTTTATTTCTTCCTACACTGGAACTTTATTCTGTCAGATGCAAAAAGTGTAAACATACGCGACCAAAAAAAATACGATTTTCCGAGGTTAAGAAAAAAAAAACTTATTTTTACATTCATCGCAGGCCGATATTATACCAGACTGAAAATCATGACCATTAATAAATATAAATGTGATTTTTAATCATATTTCAATTATTTTCATTTGTTTAATACAAGAAAAACGTAGTTTTCAAAGTACGTATAATTGTTTGGGTTGATGAAGCGCCATCTAGCGGAAATTATTTACGATTATCTCCCTTGGATTGTTAAATATTCCACGGCCTGGAAAATTAGAATTTTTTCGAGTCTGCTCTTCAATTGTTCCAGTTAGGTATATTAAAGCCCCATTCCCCGTTTTCCCACTCCTAAACCATGAACGTTGACATGTGTTATCTTAAGCTTCCATATTGATTTCCGGTTTAGCCTGCGCAAGTCATGGGAACTAATTATGTATGTAACCAATCAGAGAGCTGGACACACCTCTTGTGCCAGTGACACAAATTATTGGTCACTCTAGCGTATAAATAGCGTAAGCGCAGCCGACACAGATTTAAGGTTGTGGACCCGTCGACCAGGGCATTTTTGTTAATATAACCCTATAGATACCAGAGCGCATCCAGCCACAACCGATACACATATTATATTATATACCAGTCCAGGATATAATTTAACCTGAGCACGTACGTCCCGTTTTATATTGTTTATGTGATTTTAACAACCTGACCTGACCTGAAGTTTTCCATCCCATTTTGACTCTGTCTGTGACCAGCAGTCCATAGGGGGGGGGGGTTACCCTGTATATTTTTCTAAGTCGCTCTAAGAGATTATATTATTTATGTTAATAAACTGTATTATTTAAACTGAAACTGCATCAGTTATTGTGGCCTATATTTAGAATAATCATGCTATAGTTAAGAGTCAAAGTATTTACATACGACAATTTGGAGCTAAGACAGCATAGCATGATACCAGTACCTATTCGAACCAGTTTATGCCTCTGTCAGTGAACCATGATAACCAATAGCCAGGCCAACAAAACCCGCTTGCTAGTAATCATAACCTAACCAAAACCAGCTACCAGAGACTAAGCCTAGTACTTGACTGATATTTGATCGTAGAGTCAGACTACATAATTTCGTGAACACAAGTTCGTGGAATTTGTTGTTTTTGCACATGATCACGTGATTTCTTATTGCCACGAATATATGTAGTTCTACTGTAATACTCTGGGTTCATAAACCCCAGTTTATCATTTGGTGACAGGCGGTGGGATACTTACCCAGTGTTTTTTATGGGTGAATTTCTATAAAGCTTTAAATAAATAATTCAGTTGAATAAATCCATAAAAAAATGAGTGGAGAAAATAGTAGAATCCAATCACCCCTGGGATCAGAGATTTTTAGTCTTGATGAATCAGAAACTGATGAAACATTTGAGCCTACAACTGATTTAAAAAATTTAAAAACCAAAGTTGATGTATTAAGTGGCGTGTTCAATCATCTAAATAAGGGTATAATGACCAAACTAACCAAACCCAAACCCAAATGTTCAAAAACCAGCACTATCTACTATTGTAAATAATAATACCAATTACCTTCCATCCTACCATGAGTTAATTAATACCCTAACCAGACATTTCACACCTGAAAACCAAGCTGAATTGCATAAAAATTAGAAAAAGAGGTGAACGTTTACCTGAGCTAGCCAGAATATTAAACGTCTTGTACGTCTTGCCTATCCTCAAGCCCAGACAGATGTATGGGACAGCTTAGCATACCGTATTTTTAGGGAAGCACTAAATGATTATGACCTGGCATGGGCTATTACCCAATTAAATATGGATACAATTGATGAGGCATTATCATTAGCATTAAAATATGAAGCTTTCCATGCAAGTCACAGAAAACCAACATTGAGAAAAATGGCTAGTGACAATATAACCGCAGATAAAAACCATTCAAAGGGAGATATAACTATAAGAGTAAAGGGACCTGTTACTATTGTGGTGACTAGGGACACTTACAGACAAATTGTGAGAAACGCAAAAGGGACAATGAAAGGTTTGTACAACACTTGAAGGGTAACTCACAAATCAGTTACTATGGATACCAAGGTTCAAACCGATTAAATAGTCCAACAAAAACCAAAGAAACTTTGACCTATTCGGGAAACTCTTAAAGGCTGGTAGTAAGGGTCAACTGCCAGCTAAACCTGAAAATAAACCAGGTCCCAATGTTTTAAAAATTAAAGGTAGTAATAATGATGGACTTTTTGTAAAAGTCGAGATTTTTGACCAAGTTCTGCACTGTTTAATAGATACAGGAGCATCGCCACCAATATATTCAATAAATTACCTACCCATTGTAAGGCAAATTAGAACTACTTACAAATGACCTAAAAATGGCAGATGGTCATAATATTAGCCCCTTAGTCACCAGAAAATTACCTTTACTGATAGATGATCAGGACGTATACCAAACATTTGTTGTTGGAAAAGTGGACATACCTGCTGTTCTCGGTTATGATTTCATGTTTTCTAGCCATTGTGTGATTGATGTTCCAAATAGCACTTTAGTTTAGAATAACAGAGAAGTAGAATGTCAATTAGAAAGTCAATTACCTCGATTTTTTTGAATTACCATAGATAAGAAGGTAGTTATACCTCCAAATAGTGAAACCATTATTCAGACAAAACCAGTAAAGGACATACCAATAGGCACATTGATTACTCTCTCTAAATAAAGATTTTTATTTATTTATTTATTTATCTAAAGTTTTTATTATTTTTTATTTTTTGGTCAGATTCATTAAAGTAGCAAATTTCAGTATATTACAATTTTTAAAGTATTTTTTATCTAAACAAAATTTTTTCCACTGAAATAATTACATTTTAATACATAATGAAACTCATCTCCAAGATCTGCTGTGTTACATAAATTGCAAATTCTGAGTTCCCTTGGTATGTTTTTCCATCTTCTGTATTCAACAGGTAGTGTATGGTTATTCAGCCTGATGCGACAAAACGTAAATATATCTCTATTATCGAGGATATTAAGATAATTTTCAAATTCAAATTTATTTTTGAAAAGGCGATAATTTACAGTTTTCGATCCGATATCAATATTTGCATGCCAGGTTTGGTAAAGCTGATCTTGGAGACAAGTTTTAACGGAGTTTTTAAGCCATTGTGCACTGATGAAATACTGGTTCAACCAAACACATTCATTTAATATACACTCTGCATAATTTAGCCATGAAAACTGACAATTATTATTTTGTGATAAATATAATAACTTGTAAGAAATAATAGATAGTTTAATATCCTTCCCAGTAATCAATTTCGACCAGTATAAGATATTTCTAAGTTTAATGTCTATATCTAAAGGATAACTACCAAGCTCCCCATATATCATACATTTTGGAGTTTTAGTTTTTAAGTGAAGAATAATTTTGCAAAATTTGAAATGTACCTTTTCCAAAATGTCATTATTGCCGGAACCCCAGATCTCACAGCCGTACAATAATTTGGGTTTTACTAATTTATCAAAAAGATCAAGTTGACAGCTGATAGAACGATTATGTTTCCTCCCCTTTTTTATCCCCTCGCCAACGAAGTTGCGAAGGGATATAGTAACGCTACTGTCTGTCCTTTCCGTTCGTCCGTTCGTCCTTCGTAACATCATTGGAAACACTCTAGAATCAACATCTTTCAATGGATTTTGACAAAACCTGGAATATACTAAGTACTTAAGAGAATCTGTAATCCTGTTGATTTTCAAGAACATAGGTCAAAGGTCAAGGTAACAGGGTCACATTTTTACCGCGTAACATCCTTGTGAACACTCTAGAATCAACATCCTTCAATGAATTTTGACCAAACTTGATACATACTTAGTCCTTAAGAGAATCTGGAACCCTATTGATTTTCAATGTCAGGTGAAAGGTCAAAGTAACCGGGTCAATTTTTTAGGCGAGGGGATACGCCATGCGTTGCCCTTGTTTTTTTATTAATCCATACATAGCGTTAATAGCTTTTTGTATAAAGGGACACCTGCCTTTCCCGACGCCACCTTTTTTCATTGCCTCCATATATTTGATTCAAAATTACATAATGCCTCTTTTATATGGTTTTTCCATGTGGTCAGGTAAATAAGTTCCATATCAAACAAAAGATATTTCTACCATTTACCTATTTACTAAACATTGATGTAGTCTTTGAAGCTATGCATGGAAGAATTACATTTTTGAACCACCTATTATTTTGCACTGAATTTGTGGTAATCACAGCTTTTGTGTAATATGCTATTCTTATCTTCGCAATGAACAAAGTGTCTGCATGCTACAGGACATTCCAGACGTGAACAGAAAGTCTAAATTGTGGTTGGTTGAACTATTCATAATATTATGTGCAAATGAAATATGACCGTATCAGTTAGAATGATGCATTTACTTCCAACTATTCTAGAACTATTATCGAACTATCATCATAATAGCTATGTTGGTTGGTTGAACTATCAGTTGTGTTAGTTGGTTTATTGTGTTTAACGCCACTTTCAACAATATTTCAGTTATATCGTGGAGGTCAGTTTTATTGGTGGAGGAAAACCACCGACCTGACAAATTTTATCCCCTAATGTTGTATCGAGTACACCTCGCCATGTACGGGCTTCGAATTAGTGGTGATAGGCACTGATTGCACATGTAGTTGTAAATCTAATTATCATACAATCATGACCACGACGACCCCTATTTCAGTTGGGTAAGATTGCGCACTACAGCATTGGAGTAATAAACTAAGCTCGTAATTTAAATATTAACTCATCTGCACCATACAAAAACATCGAGTAAAAACAACTACACTTGTGTCATTCCTATAAAATCCTGATCCAGATCAGGACGCGGGTTAAGCACACATAAGGACCCATTAATAAAACTCGGAACCATTATATAATATACTGACCACGGACCGGAGCGAGAGCCGGGATCAACATGTATCTTCATACAAGTTCCTATTTTAGTGGTGTATTGAATTTGTCCGTAGACATATACCAAATGTATTGAGTAGTACTGCAGTATGTAGATGGGCGCAGGCGTAACATATCCAAAGACCTAAAACGGTCAAAATGGAGGCTTGCTTAGTTAGTTTGGGAACTGTTTACCAGACCAGCAACTTAACTTTCTATTTAGGAGATCTGACATAAGTGAGTCACAGCCTGTGAATCTTTGTAGTTTTTGCAGGAGTTAACTTCACTAGTGGACCAGACTTTACCACAAGTTTGCTTGTAAATGTTGACATGATTTTAATTTCGATATGTCGGAGAAAGTTAAGTTTTACGGTTGCTACCTTGACTTGGTTGCCCGTTATGGAATATCTGTTTTTCACAAATAACCACGGATATGTTCTTGTTTTCGCAATACTTCCCAGTCTTTTCCTCATTCATAACTTATCATCGGGTTTGTAACTAGATTAACACGATTGGTGCCACTAGTTGAGCAGAAACTGCTTACACCGGAGTTCACCCCCGGTTTTTAGTGGAATTCGTGTTACTCGATCTTTAATTTGATGTCAATGCTTTGTAGATCGTTGTTTGTCCTTTTAGTACTTTTGGCCATTGTGTTGTCTGTTCTTCGATATACGTAATCTGATTACCCCTTTAATATCTTTAAGCTCTTCTTATCCCTCAAGAAGAGACTTGTAATATTGCAACTTGCCCATATTATCCAATCGCTGAGAGATAAAATATTTCCAGCGGATTGGAAACTTGCCCATATTATCCCGATATTCAAATCTGGTGACAAATCGTCCGTGTCGAATTATCGACCTGTTGCTTTACTTAGTACTATAAGCAAGGTGTTTGAGAAGGTTGTTTACAAACATATATTTAATTTTCTAATGGAAAATGCATTGATATACAAATTCCAGTCTGGATTTCTCCCTGGCCATTCTACAACACCAGCTCATAGAGCTTATTAATGAAATATTTATGGCACTCGATAATCGTGAGCTTATATGTTTAATATTTTGTGATGTAAGTAAAGCTTTCGACAGAGTGTGGTTACGAGGTTTATTATTAAAATTAGAAAGATATGGTATTAAAGGAAATCTTCTCCAGTGGTTAAGTAGTTATATTTCAGCCAGAGAACAACAGGTAATAATAAAAAATGCGATTTCTGGGAAAGGTAATCTTAAGGGAAGGGTTCCTCTGGGGTCCATCCTTGGACCCTTCTATTCTTAGTATTTATTAATGACATTGCTGATGAAACGATAGGCTTGTGCAGATTATTTGCAGATGACACATCCATAGGAGAAAAATCGTATGAAATGAATAGTTTATGTAACATGGTAAATACTGACTTAAAAAATATTTCAGAATGGTCCAAACAATGGTTAGTCAAACTTAATCCTACTAAAACTGACATTGTCTATTTTAATACTGGTTTGTTCTTCTGGATAGAAAACACTAAAATGTATCCGGTAAAATGTCATAAGCATTAAGGTATCACTTTAAGTGCAGATTGTAAGTGGTCAAACAAAATAAATACTATTATTGCAAAAACATCCAAACAAGTGGCAGTTCTGCGAAAACATAAATTTAGGGTATCTCGAAATTTCCTTGAAACTATGTATTTAATTTTTATTCGTCCATTTTTAGAATATGCACGAGAGGTTTGGGATAATTGTACTCTCGCCGACTCGGAACGGCTTGAAAAAAATCAACTTGAAGCCGCACGTATAGTAACCGGTTTAACGTCTTATGCGAGTATACTGTCTATCAATAAGGAAACGGGATGGGAAAAACTTTCAGTTAGGCGTGAAAAAAGAAAACTTTCATTATTCTATGACATCGTCAGTGGCCAATCACCTGATTATCTTCAAGATTTATTACCTATTACGGTGTGTCAAACCATTAACTATAACTTACGAAACTCTAAAAACTTCACTATTCCCCCAGGAAGGCTTAGTTTATATCAAAGTTCTTTTTTCCCAAGTACTATTAGACTCTGGAACAATCTGCCAACAGACTTGAGAAATTCTCCTTGCCAACAAATGTTTAAAAACGAAATACGAAAAGTTTATGGTATACCTGACAAACCACCATTATATTTTTCTACTGGTATTATAATTGCTAATATATTACATGCACGCTTACGTCAAAAATGTAGTAGCCTCAAATGTGATCTATTCAAATGTAATTTAATTGCCTCCTGTACTTGTAAATGTGGAAATTACATCGAATCTGTGGACCATTTCTTTTTAAGATGTAATATATATATAATGAACACAGAATACAACTATTCCGTGTCATGTGTAATTTGGGTTTTGATATAAGCATCGAAAATATATTATTTGGAAATGCCTCTTTTGAAAACGACAAAAATCCTAAACTGGTCTTGCTCGTCCAAAAATACATTGTTAACTCTACAAGATTTGTCCAGTAAATTTATATATTGAATATACATCAGACGACAACGACTTTGTATATACGTTCCCGTATTTGTGTTTAAAGATAAATATTATACGAAACTGACTCTTATATTCCAACCAATAAAACTGTTTTTGTCCCGTTGTGTTATCTTCAATTTTTGCTGTAGTAGTTATTCATTTTATCTGTATTTGTAATATATTGTCATTGCTAATGTTTATATATGTACCGGAGAAGACTTCATAAGTTTACAACTTGTGTCTTATCCATTTGTCTTGTTTTGTATGACAATAAAATATGCTTAAAGTATTGCAACTTCGAAGAAAGTAAATTTTCAACCTGAGCTACTGGGGATACCTCCAATCTGGTTAACTGTACATAAATGTGCTTTCACGATTTCAATGATTTTAATTCAATACATGTTTAAACTTTAACGACGGTGCAACGAGCGAAGCAGGAACTGCCTACCCTTCCGGATCATCCGAGTTTACCGCCGGTTTTTAGTGGGTTCGTGTTACTCGATGTTTAGTTTTATGCTTGTAGATCGGTGTTTGTCCTTTTTCATTTGGCCATTGTGCTGTCTATCTTTCTTCCATATACGGATTCTGAGTTCCCCTTTGGTATCTTCAAACTCTTCTTAAATAAAATAAAACAAACAAACTAACAAACAAACAATAAAGAAACAAAACAAAATAAAAGCATCCAAATAGCGTTGCTGTCAATGGTGTCTGTCTTGTTTTCCAAAATGCAATAGGTAAGTTGTAGAAACATGCAAAATCGCAACAATATCACACAACTGTACCCATAGCCACTCACTTTCTTGGTTTGGAAGAGGCGGTTGACGAAGGTCAAGATTGCTTCGATCATCTAGTTTTATGTACCCAAACCGCCATTCTAGTGAGATGTAGTGGTTATGAAAGTGTTTCCCACATGGTGGTAAAAGGTTGAGTTCGAGTTTTGATCTTCATGTGTAATAAGTAGTTTAAGTCACAGATACTGAGTCAAGTAGACAGGAACTCATCGATTATTATTACGTCTAACATCAACCCCGACCCCATTTCTGAGGTCATTCTTACGTCAGGCTTCTCACAATATTTTAATATGTAGTTGTTATACAAATACCTAGATGGATGGATGCATACAATTCCATAAAATTCTACACCAGTAAGCTTCAAAATTGTGTTCATATAGTGGTGGATGGCTGGCGACTGTCTTGTATTTTTTATGCTTAAAGCTCGTGTCGACGATCTGCTCTTTGAAATTGGCCTCAGGTTGTGACGTTATCTGTCGGAATGAGTTCTTATTAGTTGAAAACGCAAAAGAAAAGCTTATGCCGTTGATCTCTTGAAATGTGTCTTGATGTATTGGTCCTCCCATTTCACGAATTTGTCCTGCATCCGTACATGTATGCCTAGGTATGTTGAAAAACCCACTGTTATCACCATTTGGACGTACACGTTAGAGTCATGGAAAAATCCCGCAAATTCGTTAATGAATAACTGTACACTTAGTCGTTGCCCACCGAAAACGCACCAAGTACGAATCCAACACAACATGTACGTTTTTGAAACGCACATTGTACAATAAAATAATGGCAAACAACAGTACTGAAACGGTATGTTGAACAAATAATGATTAATCTTATTCTATGACATGGTCTCATGAAATACATGATCACAGTAGCTGAGATTATGATTGATGAACATTACGGTGATAGCTGAATTATACCAGTAAGAAAACGTGATCCTGTTTTTGTGTGATTTTCTTCCATAAAGAAGCTACTAAACCAATGGTTCCAAGTGGTTTGGTTGACGTCACTTCGAAAGTTCTACGATAGCCATTATGACCTGGTTAGCCGCTACCGAATTGCTGTGTCCCAAAATGATCCCTGATATGTTCCGTTTTTCCTTATCACAATCTAGTCCTTTCCTCATTCGCGACTTTTCACCGGTTGTAAAGCAATGGTAACAAGAGTACCACTTTGGTGTCTTCAAGCTTTTCCGATTATATGTCATTCTTGACGCTATCCTTTTAGAAAAAGGTTATAATAGCAATTAATATACCCTCTAAACAACTAATCCTCACTCTATGCTGAATGACAAATTAAGGGAGTTGGTCCAATTGTGTTTCATAAATAAGAATGGCCAATGTGGATACAAATACCTTGTGATAGGAAGGGACAGATCAAATTAAACAACATTATTTAGAATAAACTGGTAGAACGTTCTAAAGTGGGTCACGGGTCACTGTGAGGTCCTGAAGGATTATTCTGAACTGTGACACGTGGACGTCCTGTGGACTCCTGTTAGGCAACTGTGAACGGGGTTGCAATGACAAACAATCTTTCAAATTTAATTGAAAGAGGACTGTGTTTATGTTTCATTAACGACTTTCTATTTTAAAGACAATAATTTACCCTTTGGGGCACCTCAAACGCTGGAATTTTGGAATTTCCCATATGTGTTTCAGTGGGGTAAAACAGGATGTTATAAGTTGCTGAAATCCATCGATTAATGTAAAATGCATACCTTTGTTCACTTCTTGCACATATTTTTCACATGTTTTTTTTTATCTTATGCATGGTTTAATCCTAATAAGCTATACCGAATATGGAACACTATTTTTATTTGAGGGCTTAGAACCTACTTCAAATAGACTAATTTTGTGTACACAGTTTCCAACATTTATCACGTGACACCATGTTTACTTGAAATTAAGGTCGAGTTGTTCAGAGAACACATAGAACGCTGTATGACATACGATATACGGGAGCAAATTAATTTAACAAAAGTGTGAATTTCTACAGAAATAGTCAGAATAAACATAACTTGAGGTCAAGGGTCATGCAGTTGGGAAAGATGAAATCTGCTAAAATTAAAAAAAATAAATGTACATTGTGACGACAGGATTAGCCAAGTGTGATAGAGTCAAACGGA
>MJUT01003378.1:214035-229752 GCA_002080005.1 Gigantidas platifrons
ATAAAACAGTGGTTGATCTCGCCTCTGTGAGAGGTGCCAGTAGCGATTAGTCACTTCTTCTCGTTTACAGTGTATGCAAGGGCCTGGTGGTCTGCCTTCATGCACCCATTGACAGTTTGACTTTCAGAAGAGGGGGTATATAAGTTCGGGTTGTAGTAGATTTTACACATGTAAACAATGAATCTGAAAGTGACACATAAATAGCTATTACACGTTGGTAAGCATGTGCAAATATTTTGAGAGAAAACTACAATATTCTATTGGAAAATGGAATCAACATCACCACCCTCACCGTGACACTGACAGAAATATTTGTGAACCCATGCTATGTGATTGACAGAACGGGATAAATATATCGAATTTCGAGACAATTTGCATTGTACATAATACCTCACATGCATACCGTTACATTTTGTATTCCATTGTTTACATGTGTAAATACATGTGTGAATACGGGCAAAATGGGAGGAGCCATTGTCTTTGTTTGGGTGATGCTGGAATGTGGACTGTTTTTCTTAAGCTGTTACGAGTGATGTAAATTCCCTTTAACCCAATGAAGTATATATATTATTTTGTCAAAGGAACCAGTTTTTTAATTTTGTCCTACCCTGGAACTTTATTCTGTCAGATGCAAAAAGTGTAAACATACGCGACCAAAAAAAATACGATTTTCCGAGGTTAAGAAAAAAAAACGTTATTTTTACATTCATCGCAGACCGATTTTGTACCAGACTGAAAATCATGACCATTAATAAATATAAATGTGATTTTTAATTTTTAAATAGAATACATGAAACACTTAAATGAAGCAGCATACCCTGGCGTCCTCAATTTCACAACAATGGTGAAATAAACCCATATGGTCGCAATCATAGAATTCACAACCAACAATGTGAAATAAATAAGAAGTCACATATTCCGTATGTCAACAGTCGTCCTACTGTATCAAAATTGGGCCGTCAAAATTGTACCGTCCTGTACAACTGCCCGCAACACGCCACATGCACCACTTTACCTACAAAAATCTTACCTAGTAATAAACAACTCGAACAGATTATACATGCCGACATGATCATGACAGATGCCCGCAACATTCAAAAGGTCCTCGTTATCACACCACATCGACCAATTTCACGTCACTGACATTACCCGACTAGAAGACGGGCAAACATCATTAACAGATCGCGTCGAAGACGGCTTACTACCTAGCGGGTTCGCATCACATAGCATCCTGTCCACAATATCACAATCAGACCAAACTAAAAATCCAATCTAAACTCCATACAAAAACTACATAAACATGCATGCAGTCTATTACCACAAGGTTGTCGTTCCATGATCAATTATACCTTGAATAATAGGGTTTTTAAAATAACATTTTACACAACTATTTACTACTGTACAAATACTGTAAAATGACTATTTTCCTAACACCGACTCAAATAATCAGCACCTACATTATCAGGACCATTAATAGCTTCAATTCCAAAACGTTAAGGTTGTATTAACAAAGACCATCTCACAAGTCTCGAATTTGCGAATTTGCTAACTTCGAACGCTGAAGATACATCAGGGGACAATGATCCGTCTCCAATACAAATTCTCTATCATACAAATATTTTTCAAATGTTTGTAATGCCCAAACGATACCAAGACATTCTTTTTCAATCACTGAATAATTCTTTTCAGTCTTAGATAGCTTACGACTAGCATACATTACTGTTAATCGTTCACCTTCCTCATCTTGTAACAGCACCGCACCCAAAACAACGTCAGATGCGTCAGTCTGTACCAGGAAACTAGAATCGAAGTTGGGTAATTTCATTACTGGGCTACTAACCAATGCTGACTTTAACTTAGTAAAAGCCTGTTGTTCATTTGAACCCCAATTAACATGATTGTGTAACCCCTTCTTGGTTAAATCAGTTAAAGGAGTTGCTATGGTAGCAAAGTCGAAAACAAATTTCAGGTAGAAATTAGCCAAATCCAGAAAACTTCTTAGTTTCTGGTCGTGGTGCTTCTCGTATAGCATCCACTTTATCTGGGCCAGGTAATAAACGACCTTGACCAATATTATGACCCAAACTATCAAGTTGATGGTAACCAATAAAACACTTGGATGGTTTAGCTGTCAAATTAGCCTCAGCTAATCTACGTAGAACATTCTCTAGAACTATTAGATGATGTGACAAGGTATCTGTATAGATAATTATGTCATCGACAAAATTATTGACATTCTGTAAAATGTTTAACACTTTTCGCATTAAACGCGAGAAGCTCGCACCACTGTTAATTGTCCCAAACGGCATCACAGAAAACTGAGACAAACCTTTATGTGATTGAAAAGCAGTAAGTGGTTTTGCTGATGACGTCAGAGGGATTTGCCAATAGCCTTTGGTTAAATCCATTTTTGAGCAAAACTTAAAATTGGAGATTTTGGCAAATGTATTTCGCAATGTTGGGCATTGGTTCAGCATGAAAGACTGCAATCCTCTTCAGTGCTCTAAAATCTATACAAAATCGATTTGTATTATCCCTTTTGTTTACTATCACGAATGGGAATGAATAAGGACTATTGGATTCCTCAATCACATTGAGTTTTAACATTTCATCAATCTCTTTTTCCACCTCACCCATCATTGTATATGGCATAGGATATGGTTTCTGCTTAACTGGGTCTTTACTCGTAAGTTTGATATCATGTTCAAGAACATTTGTATGCCCAGGAACATATGTCATAACATCAGTATATTTCCAAAGTAAACTTCGAATTTGTTGTACCTGACCATTTTCCAACTCTGGGTTGATGTGTACATGTTCATATGTTTCAGAACTGTTACATGTAGGTGGCACTATTAACTCACCATAACCTTCATCTCCTCACTAATTAAACACTCATCAATGACAGACACGGATGCACACGTACCCACTGTGTTTATATCAACTATGTCTATATCAGTGCTGTCACTTAATTGTCCAATGACACCGACTGAACCACGATCTCTCTCCACATACAGTGTTAGCATGTTTACATGGAACAATTTAAGCTTACCCTTCACACTGATCCTATAACCTAAATCACCAACGCGTTCTACTATATTATATGGACCCTTCCAATGAATCAACAATTTATTGGCCTTTGTGGGTAATAGGACTAATACTTTTTGACCTGGTTTTATCTTCCGTTTACCGGACCTTCTATTATAAACCCTAGGTTGCTTACGTGAAGGGTGTTCTAAATTTTCCTTAACCAGTTCATATGTAGACTCTAACCTATCCCTTAAATTAATAACATATTCATAAGTAGACCTTAACTCAGGGTCAGATATTTCCTTGGACCATAATTCCTTTAATATAGTCATGAGACCCCTTACTGACCAACCATATACCAATTCGAATGGCGAAAAATTAGAACTTTCCCGTGGTACCTCCCTATAAGCAAACAATGCAGGGCCTAGATACCTGTCCCAATCTTTTGGACGTCCTGCACATAACCGTTTTAATGCAAGTTTCAAAGTTCCGTTGAACCTTTCAACCAAGCCGTTACACATGGGATGGCATGGGGTTGTCGTTAACTGTCGTAGCGAAATCAACCGACTCATTTCAGCCATTAATGCTGAAATGAATTGGGCCCCCTAGTCTGTCAAAATCTCCCGTGGTAATCCCACTCGACAAAAAAGGCTTCAGCTACCCTTTCAGTGTCAATAGACGGGAACGCAACCGCCTCAGGATACCTTGTTGCATAGTCAACTAATGTTAACACATACCTATTACCTTTGTCTGTAATAGGGACCAAAGGACCCACTGTGTCTACCGCCACCCTGCGGAGAGGAATGTCAGCTATAGGCATCTTGCCTAATGGAGCCCGGATATGCCTACCCTTCGGCACAATCATCTGACATATATCACAAAACCTACAAAACCTTTTTACCCCCGGCCAAAAGAATTATGTCATAACTCTACTGATCGTACGTTTTAGTTGCTAAATGTTCTGCCATTAATGACTCATGAGCAACTCTCATAACATCCCTCCTATACTTTTCCGGAATAACTAACTGCCGAAAAATTTTACCCTTTTCTATCTTCGGGGATTGGAACTCTCTAAATATTAAACTCTTCTTTTCGAAAAATTTGACTGTACCGCTATTACCCTTTTCATACACCGTCCCTGCACTCACTTTCTCATGTATTTTAATTAAAGTAACATCTGACTGTTGCTCCCTTTTCATATCATCGACATTAATATCGGCGATACTTTTTGGCACAATTAACTTTGGATGCTGTTTACTTAACTGTCTAGCTTGTTGCCTAGTTACAACATTAATCATGTAATAAGGGTCTGGGTTATTGGGCTCTCTAGCTCCATCAATGTTCCCCACTATAACATCATATACAGGGTTATCCGTACACCAAGCCTTTACTGTACCACTATAATAAGGGGTATCAATAGCCACACTTGCTACAGACACTCTTATTTTAGACCCATCACACAATGCTGATATTCGTCAGAAATATGTTCACTATTAACTAAACTCTTTCTAACTACAACACCACTACAACCAGTACAGTATCCCTTAACACAGACACTTCCCACCACCCAACATTCCCTTAACTATAGGCATAACAGCATGTGCCAATGAAATAGGGTTATGTACCTTACTATATACTATACTGGGAGCTTAGTAAGATATAGATGCACAAGTAGAGTTATTGCCCTTGGAAAATGTATTTTGATATGGCTTATTGTACCCGGATCAACTTTGCGATGTACAGTTTATACTAATATGTCCCACCTTTCCACACGTGAAACACTTCCTACTATCGGAAGTTCTATTATCCTTATTTTGAAAACCCTTAACAGCATTTGATTTGCCCTTTTTTGGAGACACCCTAAAAATTGGATATGCTAAAGAAACTACATTAGCCCTACTTGCTTCCTTATATTGATCAGCTAACCTTGACATTTCTAACATATCTTTTGGAACCCTTTCCTTCAAAAACAAAACTACATCCCGATTATAAACGTGTAAAAACTTATCCTTTTGCATTAAATCAACTATACCATTAAAATTCCGTGTAATACCCGACATGTCAACCCACCTATAAAAAAAACTCGCTAATCTGTTGAAATGTTTCTCCTGATTCAGGCCTACATTATCTAAAACTCTGTTTAAAACCATCTTCCGTTTTATCAAAAACGTTTCAGCAAACACTCCTTTAACATGTCATAGTTCAATGCATTTTCTGTTGGAAGCAAGGCATAAACATCCAATGCATTCCCCTTTAACAAAGCACTTACATGGGTAGCCCAAATATTCGTATGCCATTTACGGGCTTCTGCATACCGTTCGAAACGTCTTAAATACGAATCTATATCGTCGGTTTTTTCTCAAAGGGAGGTAATTTGGGACCCTTGGGGTCGATTTCACAAAAAGTCGTAAGTCTAAGATTAATCGTAAGTGTTATCGTGAGTGTGATTTCCAAGCTTTTGATTGGTTGAAATTCACATTTACGACTGATCTTAGACTTACGACTTTTTGTGAAATCGACCAATGAACCTTTTCTTGAAAATCCCCATTACTATCCCCGCTTTATTTAGCATCCAACATTTCTAACTGATGTTTGTGGTCAATTTGCTTTAAATGTAACGCATGTTCCATTCTCAATCTTTCTTTCTTTATCTGATCTTTCTCTACATCTCTAATAATCGCTCCTCTCGTAACCTATCTTGTTCATTCTTTAAAAAATCCTGCAGTTCTTTACCTGCATAGCCTAAACGTTCCCCATACTCAGTCAAATCCTTAACTTCCATAACTTTAAAAAAAAATAAACAAACGAGTCCAAACTTCTAAAGAACTAAATCAGACAAAAAAATAACAATGAAAAGTGAAGTAGTGTTCGGGACAATACTAAGCGAGATAACTCTTACTTATGAAACTTATAACGATTTATCTCCCCTACTTACACCTAATTCACTGAAAAAGGGACTAAAGACAGACCAGAATATTTAATTTGAACTTAAATATCCACAACAGCTGTGGCTACAGCTACAAACATGATTCTGACTGACACATGTTTATAACCTTTAAATAAAAAAAAATACTGACTTTCTAGATTTTCAATTTCCCTACGTTGTCTTGTCTGTTCAAGGTCCTCCAAAATCTTCAACTTTCCGTCCACATCTGCTTACAATGCTGTAGCAATAAAAGATACTTGAGAAAAACATCTAAAGTGTGTAGCAAGAATGCACGTTTTAAACTCGTAAATACCACTTCTGACACCAAATGTGACGACGGGATTAGCCATGTGTGATAGAGTCAAACAGACATCCTTGCTGGTTGATATAATAGTGAAATTAAATTAATTATTTTTTTTAATTTTAAACATTTAATTTTAAACATAAATGCAAGAGATTATTAACATATAAACAAATTAACAAAAAAAGAGTTTGAAAACAGTCAATGTAAAAACCCACAATTCCATCCACGTCGGGCAACAGACAGACGGTCGGCAACATCAATAACTCCACCAGTACTATGCACACATCACACGTCAAACATCAAACTATAATACAGGACTTGAACAAGACAAGACAACGACCATGCACACTCCACAGTATCATTACAACGTGTTGTGAAGAAATTCCCAAAACGACAACTTAATTACCCCTATCCTACCCAAGAAGTCCGTGTAGCATGATACCAATAAAAGTACAACTAGCCTTTTTGATCTATTGCATTAATGCTTACTACGATTCCGAACCGAGTATGAGAAAAATCAATGCTTAAGTCCTCTAAACTTCAAAAGACTTATGCAAAACGGAAATAAACTAATTACAAGTGGATAAAATAGTAAAAGCTAACCACCAAAACACAAGGGGAATACCTTCAAAATCTCAAGATCGTAACATACATTATGATTATATTTGTGTGCTTCACAAGTAAAACTTTTAAATGACTTCTGTTACTCTTATACACCCATCCCCACCCGTCTTTTTTGGGAAATGTTCTACACCTCGCTATGTAAGAAAAACACTCTGATTCTACCAAAATGTTCTCTGAAACTGATATCATCAACATGCTCGAGTTTTGATTGCTAACATATTTTTTGTCTTTGTTGGACCTTTTTCTAACAGACAGCAGGTATACATATGGGTACAAACTGTGTTCCTTTTCTAGCCGACTTGTTCCTTTATTCGTATGAGAAAGATTTCATACAGGGGTATCTCAAGAAAAACGAAAAGAAACTAGGTCGATCTTTTAATTTCACGTTCCGCTATATGAATTATGTCATTTCACTAAATAATTAAAGGTTTTGTGATTTCGGTGATCGCATCTATACCTTGAGCTTGAAATAAAGGATACCACATATACAGATAGTTCGGCTTTGCACTTTGACCTACGCCTCGAAATGGACAGTGAGGGGCGGTTAAGAACAAAACTTTACGACAAAAGAGATGATTTCAATTTTTCCATTGTGAACTTCCCTTTCATATCTAGCAACATGCTAACAGCACCTGCATATGGAGTATATATCTCTCAGTTGTTACGATATCCCAGAGCTTGTGGTTCCTATCATAATTTCATATATCGTTTTAGACGGTATCCTGAGGAAGAGTATTTTTCACGTATGTTTGATATATATACATTGCTTTGTGAGAGTTGCATATGACATTTGTTATCTTATTGTAAATAAAACAAGATATGATAATAATCTAACGATTATGAAGTTGCAAGTCTCCCAAACCAGCCACTGACAACATGTTTAAAAAAATTAATCAAAAGCTACCTTTGGAATCGAACAATGTTGAATTTTTGCGGTATTGTGGCGGCCATTTTGAAAATTGAGACCGGTAATTATTTTTCGATGTCGGGAATCAATTCAGGTCATCATAATCTACCTACATATGAAATGTCGTTGAAATCGGACTTTGTTGAATTTGTGCGTATTGTGGCAGCCATTTTGAAAATGGCGACCCGTAAAAATTGTTCAATGTCGGGAATCAATTCGGGACATCATTATCTACCCACATATCAAAGTTTGATGACATCGGACAATGTTGAATTTGTTCGGCCATTTTGAAAATGGCGACAGCTAGAAATTTTTCGATGTGGGGATCAATTTAGGTCATCATAATCTACCTACATATGAAATTTCGTTGAAATCGAACAATGTTGAATTTGTGCGGTGTTGTGTCGGCCATTTTGAAAATGGAGACCGGTAGAAATTGTTCGATATCACGAATCAATTCAGGTCATCATAATCTACCTACAAATGAACTTTCGTTGAAATCGAACAATGTTGAATGTGTGCGTATTGTGGTGGCCATTTCCAAAATGGCGACCGGTACACATTTTTCGATGTCAGGAATCAATTCGGGACATCATAATCTACCTACATATGACATGTCGTTGAAATCGGACATTGTTGAATTTCTGAGGTATTATGGCGGCCATTTTGAAAATGGCAACCGATAGAAATTTTTCAATGTCGGGAATCAATTCGGGACATCATTATCTACCCACATATAAAATGTTGATGATATCGGACAATGTTGAATTTGTGCGGCCATTTTGAAAATGGCGACCGCTAGAATTTTTTCAATGTCGGGAATAAATTTGGGACATCATAATCTACTGACATATGAAATGTCGTTGAAATCGGACAATGTTGAATTTGTGCGGTATTGTGGCGCCATTTTGAAAATGACGACCGCTAGACATTTTTTAATGTCGGCAATAAATTTGGGACAACATAATTTACCCACATATGAAAGTCATTGGAATCGGACAATGTTGAATTTGTGCGGTATTGTGGCGGCCATTTTGAAAATGGCGACCGCTAGAAATTTTTGAACAACGGTAATAAATTCGGGACATCATAGTCCATATCGGGAATCTATTCGGGACATCGTTATAGACCCTGGATCGTTTAACTTAACAGATAGTTCGTATCGTTTGCGTTTTTCGTTCGTTTCGTTTGCATGTATCGTTCGTTCGATTTTCGTTTTCGTTCGTTTGCGTTTCGTACGTGTAATTTATTCTTTCGTTTCGTGTATCGTTCGCCAGTTTAATTAGACTAATACACGAAACGAAATACGAACGAACGATACACGGATAGAACGATGCACGACAAGAACGATACACGACACACGAATCGAACCCACGCTACGATTTCCAGTTTAAAATAATTACTACAAGTTCAATCTTACTATTAAAAAAAAAATTAATTAAAGTTTAAGCAAAATTTTACATATACAAACATGTATTTCCTTTATTTACATGTACCAGTAATTTTGTACATTAAGGGAAAACATATTTAATAAATGCATTTTTTCTATAATTTACTCTAGGACAAATAAACAAGATATCATCTACATGTATGTAAACAACCTGGCAGTTTCACCGGAGAAATACATGCACTGCAGTTGTGAAATGTCAACTCTTATATTTGTAATTTCATTCTAATTAACAATTATATGACCTTTTGAAGCCACACGCCTCTCGGACAGCTTAACCGAGAAAATAACTGATACACATATGTCTGGATGGAATTGTCAATTCAGAATCCGAATAATTATAATTATTCTATATTAGTAAATTCTTTGGTATATATTTCTACCAAGATCATTTTTTTAAATAAAAAGACGTATTCACCACCTCAGATTTAATATTCACCGCGGTAAACGTCACGTGTTTCTATTTTTGGAACGTGGAATTTTTGATAGGAGTATTCCATTTTAATCAACCAATGAAAAAAAGTAGTTTATTTGCAGCATCCGTCAATAAACAAACAAAATGTGTTCTGTAGATGCAGACGTATCGCCGGTGTCCAAAGCAAAGATTTGCCACTTTGTCGGACGGAACGTTGCAAAATGTATTAAATGCTAAAGATTCAGATAATAACATGGTGATGTAAACAATAATGTAGCACTACGTCAGGACAATGGACATGTAACTTTTTATTTCAGAATACCACTATTTCCTCACAATATAGAATGAAACAATTACTGTCTTTTGATTCTGTAAATTTGTGGATTAATTGACTTTTGAAAAAAAAAGATATTCACTCGCCCTTTCGGGCTCAGTGAATATACTTTTTTTCAAAAGTCAATAAATCCACACATTTACCTCATCAAAAGACAGTAATTGTATAATATTAATTCTGTATAATTATATAATTATATAAATATAAATTCTGTATAATTATATAATTAAATAAATATCAATTTTGTTTAATTATATAAATAGAAAGTCATATTTGGAAGTCAAATATATGAGATTTAAAATGTAATCATCAATATAATTATTAAACACATTGGTAATATAAACTATTTAATATAAATTGTATTATCCTATTACTTTACCGACGAATTTATCATTTATATAAATAACTTGCTTGTAAAATATAAGATTACAGAAGTTAATCACAACAATTTGCACAAAAGTCGTTCAAATAATAACACGATACTATTCGTGTATCGTGCGTTCGTTTTGTGTATCGTTCGTTTGTTTCGTGTATCGTGTGTTCGCTTCGTGTAACGTGTATTCGTTTCGAGTATCGTGCGTTTGTTTCGTGTATCGTGCGTTCGTTTCATATATCATGCGTTTTTCGTGTCGTTCGTGTGAAGCGTTCGTTCGTTTTCCGTTCGTTTCGTTTGCGTTTTTCGTTCGTTTGCGTTTCGTGCATAGTGTAAACTTATACGATCCAGGGTCTGTACCTACCAACATATGAAATGTTGCTGAAATCGGACAATGTTGAGTTTCTGCGGTATGGTGGCGGCCAGTTTGAAAATGGAGAACGGTAGAATTTGTTTGAATGTCAGAAATCAATTCGGGACATCATTATCTACCCACATATCAAATTTTGATGATATCGAACAATGTTGAGTTTTTTGCTGTATTGTGGCGGCCATTTTGAAAATGGCGACCGGTAGAAATTTTTCAATGTCAGGAATCAATTCGGGACATCATTGTCTACCGACATATCAAATTGTGATGATATCGGACAATGTTGAATTGTTTTTACCGCCCATTTATTATGCCATGTTTTGGCACCCATTTTGAAAATGGCAGATATCTTGTAAATTTTTAAAACAATGAATTGCTCCTCTAATAGTGACCTATCACTATGTCAAATTTTATGTCTCTATCATTATCCATGTAGAAGTTATCAACATTAATGTACGAAATTTCAACTTTCCCGTAAGATTCTATATTAGCCCCCACCCCCTTTGAACCCCTCAAAATATGCCTTTGCACGTAACTTGCGTTATTAAGACGTATTTTGACAGTCCGCCTGCTAATGCGACCGTTGACAATTCATCGGCTTCACAGCGTGTTTGCAGTGCTACATGGCTGTTGTCTGGCGAGTCTTTTAAGGAGTCTATCAATCTTGGAGTCGTTTTCAGAGGCTTTCATGTCCTTTGGCTTTCTTTTACACTCCCGGTTTGATTCACGCGTTGCTTCAATCGAACAATAACCGCGTGGCATACATTGAATCGTTCAGCAGTCTGTCTGTAGGACATACCACCCCTTACCATTCCAACCGCTTGCCATCTCTCTGTATCTGATTTCTAAGTGCCATATTGAAATAAAACCTAGAAGATTTACATGTACTGCACGTGCAGATACCGATTTGAAATCCCAGCCAAACTTGAGTTTTGTAATGATACAGGCGAACTTATAAAAGTATGTTTCGTCGTTCTTTGATTAATCGATCGATGAAAAATGACAGGTACCATGAAATAATATATGTGCATGTATAAGACATATATATTTTAACAAGAAAAAAGCACGATATAAAAAATATTTTCCATTTCAAATTTGGTGGTCCTTAACTTAACTTATGGCCAAGTATATAGTAACATTTGGCATGGTTTAGTATGTGGCCTGCTACAAATAATACTAGACTCTTCGGTTGATTTTCAGGTAGCAATTTTATTCAGTAAGATGTAAGGTTTAGTTACAATAATACATATGAGGACAAAGTTGCTGTACAATAGCTATAGGAATACAATCATTTAATGGAACGTTGATTGTATAGCCTCAGTAATTATGTTTCGTTTGTTTTAAGGACAAATGCCGACACAGAATTCACAACATGTACATGTTGCAATCCTGTAGTAACAGATAATTATGATAGTTTATACACAACAGCCATGGGTATGTACTGATGTTTGGGTTAGTAATATATTACTACTAATCTGTATTTGATGAAAATATCTTTTCTTTACCTAAGTGTATGCATGATTATCTCTAGTATTTCTTACCCACATCTAGCGTTGGTAATATGCTACAACTATTGTCTTAAAAACAGGCAATAAAAAACTTAATCCACCCCTGAAACAATCACGGAACATTTCCTCGTCTTTCATAAATTATGCTGATAAGACTCAACAAGGACAAGAATCCGTCGTACGACATCTAACTGGAACCGGCTACAACAATCAAATCATTTTAGTCGCTCGGTTGAAGCATTGAAGCATGTGGTCTTCTTTTATCAAGTACACATTTATGAAACTTGTAAATAATTTTAACCATTTTCGATTGCCATACGCGGCCTCTAGCACAATCATCAACTTGTTAGATGCAGTTGTCTTGTAAGAAACAGGAATTGCTAACCCTTTGCGAGCACCTGCGTAAATATCAAATGTAATGCACACATTGTGCTTACGCAATAACATTCACCAGGTGGGAGCCAGAGAAACGAAGGATAGTGAAAATCGGCTAAGCATATATATGCAATCAGATAGCAAATTGGAAATATGCAATGAACAACTAGTCACTTTAAGACCTTAACTATGTACGATTGTTTTCTCTTTTGCAGGATCAGTTGCCATTAACGGGACACAGGCAGACAGCAATGTTACGTATTGAGTTATTAAAAGAAAGGTGAATATGAATGAACAACGTTTATTATAACTTGGAAGTGAAATCGTATAGTGCGAGATCGAATCGGAATCTGAAAATAAGAACATCATGTTATATGGAAAATGTTTAAGTAAAATCTTGGAAGTCCACATGGTTCGTGATTGTATGTCCTAGGTAGAAACACAGTATGTAATTTTAGCAGTTTACCAAATATGAGTAAGCATAACGCTTATTGTTAACTTCTTTACCCGCGATATGAATATTTCATTATGAATGTTTATGCACAGATAATTATAAATTATTGCTCATGAAGATCAACACATCAATCCGGCTCATGAGGTAAACATCTCGTCAAGGTAGTGGTCATCATTCCAGGAGGTAAATGAACAGATGGCCCACATGCATTAACGCTTGGTTTTGTTTTCACGCCAACAGCACTCTGGAAGAAAATGCAATGATCAACGAACACAATTTTCGTAACGACGTTACATTTTCGCTCCATACTAATGCGAAATATTGTTAGATATTTCGTTTCCTCTGCACATATGAATATAATGATGAATGATAATTTCACACTTGATATCAATCCAAATATGCAACACAATGCGTAGATAGTAACAAAATAAGGTTTGCTACAGCAATTTAAGAAAAAGTTCATAGTAGATTTAATGCCCTCCCAGGTATTTTGTCCCATTCGTAAGGGATTTATTTCTACTAC
The DNA here is from genome assembly GCA_002080005.1 of Gigantidas platifrons. Classification (NCBI taxonomy): domain Eukaryota; kingdom Metazoa; phylum Mollusca; class Bivalvia; order Mytilida; family Modiolidae; genus Gigantidas; species Gigantidas platifrons. The sequence goes on from MJUT01003378.1 coordinate 227,626, forward strand.
TAGTATTTAAAATGTTCAACAATAATGTACATACAGGAAAGTTATAAATACTGAATATTACATGTCAAAATCTGCATCACATGCCGTATCAATCCGAGAACCCTATATCACTCCAAGGACCACCGGCCCGAGGGGTGATATAAGTCGAGGGTTGATACGGCATGTGATACAGATTTTGACATGTAATGCTCATTATATCATATATTTCAACCATGCCTTTGATAATACATGTATTTTATGAACATATTTTGAATTTTGAAATTTTATGAAATTATTGATTTTTTTTGGAGAATTTGACATTTTTTTTAATATTAAAAATTTTTGAAAAATTTAGAAATTTATGAAATTTTGAAATTTTTTGGGTATGCGATATACAGAATATTAGGCATTTTGTTTTTGGGACTGACTTTATCACGGGGTATATCAGGTGAGCCGTTCCGGCTCACCTGATAAACCCCCGTGAGAAAGTCAGTCCCAAAAACAAAATGCCTAATTTTCTGTTTATCGGTAATTTATAATTAACTTTCAAAAAATAATCAAATGAATTCTTTAAAACGATATTTTGATGGGATTATTTTTTTTGCGGATGTATCTTGTTTTTTAAATGTGATTCGGTTCTGGCGCGCGAGGTTCATTCAAAAACTAGTTAACGAGGCGGCAAGATGTGTTTTTTTAACTATTTGACGTGTGTCATACATTATGATGGTTTTGTTGGATTGAAGTGTGTTTTGGAAATTATCATGTTCGAACATGCTACCGGTAAGTAATTTTTGTCATAAAAACTTGTGCTAAAACCGTATCGAATACGCTTCACTGAAATATTCTGAATGAAGGTCAAATCAATAAACATCCATAATAATCCCACTCGGAAGGCATTAAGATTTTATGTTATTAATTTTAGAAAGTTTATTACAGACACCGACACAAAGTCTGTCTTTTTACTAAGAATAGTAGATATGCATGTATAAATATAGACGAATTTAGATGTATCGACGATATGATTGTGTGGGGGGAGGGGGGTTCATATGAAATTATGTACAACAAATGTATATTTGTATATCCAGAATACAGAAGTTTTAGTTGAGTCTCCCTCTTACTGATCAGTGCTATGTTGTATTAAATTTTAGCTCTTTTCTGTAATTGGATTGATTTAAATTTTAGATCATCATTAGATATTGCAGTGTTTTTATATAACAAACAAACAAACAAAACAATAGGATGTTCAATCTTTACAAAGTAGTTATTTCTTGGTTTTGAGGGATGTTGATTATTCAAATAATATGGCTAAACGTTAAATGTTTTGTTTAAGATAGTAACGAAAATGACGTTGACCTTTTCCCGTATTATTGATTTTGATGACGCAACCAATCTTGTTTTTTTTAAATAAGTATATTCATGCGCGGTAGTTGACGCATGCCTAATTGTGGACTGACCTAATAATTTTGATATCACGTCCAGTACGTTGAGATAAGCGTTATCAATCGACACACTTCAAAGGAAAACTACACAAATTGCCGATAAATAGGGTATATGATATAGGGTATGCGATATAGGGTATAAATGATATAGGCTTGGGACAATCATTGATAATGCATATACAAAACACCTGTATTTTAATCTAAATATATGATATATGCAAATAACACTATACAGTTCAGGTACAGAAAGGGGCTCCCACAGAACAGTTATCAATTCCACAATATACATATATCCAATCTCAACACCTGGTGCATATTCAGGTATGTTTAATATATTCCATTTTTGACAACACAGAATTTGTTATGTTAATCGCCGATCTTTCTATCAACAGAGTTATTTTCAACCTGTTCACTTCCGGAAGTATGAGACAAATCCAATCTTGGATATAATGATCTTACTACATTTGTCACAGATTGCTGTAATAGCTGTTCTTGCATATGTGCATCATCTTTCAATGGTAAAGAGACATTAGTTGCTCTTGAGGTGTAATCCGTACCCTCGGGCTGCCTAGCCGTTACCATTACATACCTAGTAGTGATCTGAGAATCAAATTTGTTTCTTTTACTTTTGGCTAACCAACATAAATTTTTTTTTCAAAGATATTTACAGTAAATAAAAATCAACAAAATTAGCCCCATCCAAATAAGG
>MJUT01003378.1:236506-247148 GCA_002080005.1 Gigantidas platifrons
CATCAATCAATCAATCAATCAATCAATCAATCAATCAATCAATCAATCAATCAATCAATCAATCAATCAATTTAGTCATAACGCGGAATAGATCACCTATAATAATTGGATTATTTCAAATGCTAGCTTTTTTGATTGATTGATTGATTGATTGATTGATTGATTGATTGATTGATTGATTGATTGATTGATTGATTGATTGATTGATTGGTTGGTTGGTGCTTAACGACAGCATTAACAGTATTTCAAGTGTATCCTGACGTGAACACATTTTACAAATTGGTTTCCTCTTTTCGTATTGGAGGGTACTGGCAAATCTTTAATAAGATCAGTCTGTTTAGTATTTATCTCGATACCTTTGGCACTAACACAATAACCTGTCAGTTTACTTTTTTGTGGTTTAAACCTTAGACCATGGGCTCGGATTCTGAATAATATTCGAGTTAGATGGTCAATATAAAATTGAAAATCTGGACTATCAATGATCACGGTGACACGATATGTAAGGATTTCTCATTGAGGAATGCTTAATGCTAACTCTAGGGCCCAAAAGTATTGCTGATGTACTGTAAACAAAGACAAAACGGCATCAGCGCATTATCAAATAGACTGAAATAGGTAGTAAACACTATTATAATACGGTCTGCGGGTGCAACCTCAATCTGCTGATACTTAAGAGTAAGAAGGTAAACATATGCAGTACCCGGGTAATATCTCAAAGCATTATTCGGTATTTGACAAGGTTTTTTTAGTAGGTTCGTGTTGCTCAATGTTTAGTTTCCTGTGTAATGTTTTGTAGATTATTGTCTGTCTTTTTGTAGTTTTGTTCTTTGGTCATTGTATTGTCTGTCCTTCGATATACAGCTTCTGTTACACCGTTGGTATCATCAATCTGTTGTTATTTTCTTCTAATGAATACAATTACATTGAATATATCCATCATGTTTCCTTACTAGGAATGTTACACAAATTGACATACCTATATTACTCGATGTACGTAGGTATGGGGATCGTTTATTGATAGTTTTTGATAAAGGCGAGATGCGTCGTTTTATCGCTGTAATATACAATTCTGAAGTATATACTAGAACATATTATTGATGAAATACAATTTCTGTTACTCATGTTTAACAACACATTATTTATAGATAGAAATAGCTGAGGTGCTCTCGCTTGGGTAAGATGAAGCTAGTTTTTTTGTCAAGATTTCCCGCCAATACGTTTACTTATCCCGACTTAAGTTGCGACTTTGACCAAAACAATTATTTATTTTTATAGTTTTTAAAACGAACAAATCAGATACAAAAAAAAATGTACAAAATGTTCAACGAATTACGATATTCAATTTATTGATTCACAGGAGGGACTGTAATTTAATTTTCAAAACAATGAAGGCGATGGTTATATCACAGGCGCTCGTGGCTCGGAATTACCTCGCCTCCCCCCCCTCTATTTTTTTAACTGTTTACATTTTTATTTTCAATCAATTTCAATTTTTTCGTCTCTTTTTCCTGAATTTAACTTGCTTGCGTTGAATAGCCTTCATTTTGTTGACAAAATATATATTTTTTTTATATTTGCTGTTAACATAAGATTGTATGAATATGGACACGAACAAGTTAAATTAAGGAAAAAGAGATGAAATAATAAAGATTTTTTATTGAAAATAGATATGTAAACAGAAAGTTTAAAAGGTGATGGTAATTCCGTGCCACGAGCACCTGTGAGTTAAATCACATTTATGTGTCTCTGCGAGAAAATTAAAGAATATGCTAAAAATTGGAAGGAAATCGATGCATCATCGTTTCCAAAATATATAACCACTGTACAAGGACATATCAGGACGCAGCTAAATTAACGCAAAAATTTAAATACACGTGCGAACACATCCGATTTGGAGAAAAACCCACACAAGTTAATCATTGTAACTGGGGTCGACTTCGATTTGATAAACTCGGGTTACGCTAGTTACTAGAGTTCCAACCGAACGGTGCGAGTTACTCTGCAACGTCATCAGTTTGACCTTTTGACCCAACTCGAGTTCAACCCACACCATGGGCAGGTTTAGTCCAGTAGAGTAAAAAGGAAAGATGGCGGAGAAAATGCGGTAAGAAAAAAATGAAAATGATGTTTACCATATTTCAACTTCATGCAGTAGATACGTCGGAGAGTAATGCAAATTAAGCTGATAATTGAGTAATTTCAACCTACTTTTCCACACGACAGACTTGAAGTACTGTAAGCTTTCGGACGGGCAGGGGGATTAGCTGTCGTTTCCGACTGGTATGTCGGTTTGTTGATGTTATGTTGGAATATGAGTAATAGTTGGCTGATAAAATATTTAATTTGTAGTTGGTAACATGTTCACTCGGCATATGCATAGTATAGTCAAAGTACACCTTCTGCTCCGAAGTTTAATTGTATATTCTTGGTGTACAAACTGTGGATAATTATTGAACTGTTTGCGACACAGATACAAGGACCATTGTCTTTTATATGCCTGTGTATGCAAAGCAACATATAAACAGCCATTCGATTCTGTTTTGGAGGAATTAACTTATTTCCAATTGTGTGTCAAGATTAAAACACGTTTTGTTTAACTGACGTTTTTAAATATCTGGTTGAATACATGACAAACTTTCAATACTGTCCCATGAACAGTCGAGATCGAAATGCCAAATAAATTGGCTGCTTCTCGCATGGACTCCTGGTTTGAAATGTACCATATAAACAATAACAATTGTCTTTCTGGTGTGATTTGTTATTTACCACTAACATTATTGGAGGTTAAATGTGGTGCAATTGTCTGCAGAATTATTTCAAATGTTGTCCGGTCAATCCTGAAGTGCATGCGGAAGTCCGTGGATGAAAATCTGGTACAATTGTCTCGGCAAAGTTAGAAACAAGTGGCACGTGTCTTTTTTGAATACAGGTAAGAAGAATAATTGACAGATCTACGTTTCTTTTAATAAAATATAATATAGTGCCATTGTCATTCGTCAATTATTGTATGAAGTATTCCATTTTGAGAGTTAACCCGACCGGAGAGTTTCCGTTCGATTTGGCTTTTATGTACGCATGTGCATTTTCGCAAAACGATTTCACGACCATATCAACGAGTAACACGAGTTAATTAAATCGAAGTCGGCCTGGATGAGAGAAAATTCTGTTCAGGTCGGTATCATAATGACAATATTTTCAAAAACATACACGGTCACCAAATAAAATCTCAATGAAGAGACGGTTTGAACATTTGTTCATGTATTTACGCTTTCCTGATGAAGAAAACAATATTTAATTTCCGTTATAAGTTTTTTTTTTTCCCCTGAACAGAATTTATTTTTATTAAAATTCGGTTGATATTATTAAATTAATATCAAAAGTTATTTTTGAAACTGGAGGATCATATAATTTAATATTTGCATCTTTCAGGTCAAGATATTGTTTCTATTAAATTTGGGGACATTTTATTTTACAAACATAAAAACATACCCACCCACTAAAAAGCTAAATTGTCGTTCCTTAAGTAAAAATTACGAAAATATTAATATTGTTTGGGTTTTTTTTCAAGAGAGACAAGACTAAAGAATATCAATTTATACATAAAATTCGTGAATCATGGACATCTGTTTTGTCCTTTTGTAATTGACAAATATGTGGTTACAGTTCAAACGTGCAAATACAAAATGTAAAATACATGTATTGCTTTTTGTTACAAATTTTCACATTTCAATTATCGTCAGCTTTAACTCCTAGACTACACATCAACCCGCTTCCACAACCAATGCCAGCCTGGACCCATTTGAGGCCCCTCCGAAGTCCACTAATCATCTCGCTACATATTTTAATAGACTGCATTGAAACCACTTGGCACTTGCCCCCAATGATTTGGAAAGTAGGTGGAGAGGGAGGACATGTAATACATTTTATGGTAAACATTTTATTAGCAACTGAATTTTCGGCATTAAAGAAAAACATGTTAAGCTAACAAGAGATTTGAAGCCTTTTTTGTTTGTTTGTTTTATTTTGCTTGTCAGTTTTTCAAGCTTTCCCCCTTCCTGTGCACACCATGCACACCAAAAGCCCCCCTTCCTGTGCAAACCAAAAGTCCCCCTCCCCCCCACCACACACACTTTCCGATCCATTTCCAAAGCTGTATCCACGCCTCTGTAACCCATGCTAAGCCACTGCATATGCATAATGTACAGAAAATATCGGATTGGAAGAAAGGCGGTTAAATTAATGGAGATTTAAAATGTCGAAATGTTTTTATTTAAACAAACAAAATCGAAACTTTGACTTTTAATTTTTCCATGAATGTTCCTAATACGCTTCCATAGCTCGTAGAGATCATTGCATTATCATTTCAACCAATTACATAACAATTTTAGAAAGATACTGACCATTAGATTCTATGGGAACGGAATATAGACGATTGCAAAATCATTGAACTTCTTGTTACTTAAATTATGATTTATTTGTATATATGAAAACAAATTGTTGTATTTCGCAATGGACATGCACGAACGATTCCTTTGTTATTTGGCTTATGACTAACAATAAGACAAAGCTGTTGAGATGGTGAATATTCACATACTTTATTTATTAATGATAGGGGTTAAAGGTGTACTCGATACGATAGACAAATTACAGGTGAATATTCGGGCTTTGATTGATATTCGCAGAAAAATAGTATAAATACAAATGTCATTTAGTTTGCATTGACATATGATCAATTATATTAACCTATCAATTAACAATATGTGATCCCGTGTGTCATGCGCAGTGGAATTAAGTCGCGTAATATAGCTTATGTCGAGTAATGAGAGTAATGTCATTTTGTGCAACATCCCTACTAGGACTACTAGGACTGCACAATCGGATTGCGCTGGAACAAAGGTCCCACTTTGCATTAATTTCTCATGCCATTCTGAAATCCCAATAGTGTTTGTCACGGTGGCTTTCAAATAGTATGTGCCTCATCCAGGGAGGGGCGCGCACCAGGCGCCCCCTGGTGCGCCCCCCCCTCCAAATTGGAAAAATGTGATTTTGTTTTGCGTAAAATCGTGATTTTTCACACGAAATACCCCAAAAATTTTCGAGCCTCCCTCCTCTCTGCGCGATTTTTTTTAAGTGCGCCCCCCACCTAACTTGAAATCCCGGATCCGCCCCTGTCATCAGTATAAATGTGGTTCTGAACACCAGAAAAACAGCTGGCTTTTTCATCGGTTTTACAAACATATATCACAAGCTCACGTTGTTCATGTTTCAGGTAAATTGATATGCCAACATCACTTGATTCGCGACTATGTTATTTCATTTGGCATTCTTGACATTTGTTTGAGTCATTGTAACTGTATTGCAACTGTCACTATTCTTGTATAGTAGTGTGCATCCTTATTATATCGTCCTAGTGTTATATTTGTAACTCATCTCTCATCTTACTTGTAGCAAATCTATTGCAATTGAAATATTGTCTCAAATACGGGCAATACAGACTGATTTTATTAATTATGTTTTCAACGATACTAGAAACATGATTAATGATATTGAAAGAGTGATTTCGGAATTAACAATATAGAAAAAATAATTAAAAACACACATATTCTCGATCTTTAATGGTGAAAATCCCTTGTCTTTATTACTTGTAGTGTTTTTAGATTATGCATTTAAAGGTTAAGTATATATGACATTATTTCCAAATTGTTCAACGATACACGAAACAATAAGAAAGGTATTCAAAGAGTGATTGCGGGTTTGTTTTTTTAGATTTAGTCATTTATTGATTCCAGTATATATGACAGGGAAGAGGCAATAGTTGTTCTATATTTTTAGAATTGTTTAACATTACTACATGTAGATACATGAAGATAAGACTATTCAGAAAACTATATACTTATAGACTGTTTAGAAAGAGTAAGTCAAACAAAAAGCTGGTCCATGGTTGCCTTATAGCATGGACTAAAATGCATTTTCGTTAATTGATAAAAGTATGTTTTGACGTTTTATGGAGTAATGCCCAAATCATAGGATCATGTGAACAATAGCCATCACTTTGCTTCTGTATTCGTCGTCTGTCGTCTGTAATCTTTTCACATGTTATTCTTTTTCTCTGAAACTAATAGTCCAATTGGAACTAATCTTTGTTGGAATGATCGTTGGATAGTCATCTAAAATTAATATGTTTATTTTTTCGATCCACAAAAGGAATAAGACGCCTATAGGTGTAACAAAATGGTCCTTTTATTGTATGTGGAATTTTTTTGCAGCAATTTATTTTCTTGGTGTCCCTTATAAAGTTTTCTTTATGTCTTCTGTAACAGATTTTGTATGGCTCTTACCATTACCAAGATATAAGGGTGCCAAATGGGACAGACACCCAAGATTTTGTATTATTACTTTACGTTCAATTTTGATGTGTGTTTTTTCTTTAGATTTCTTATGACATTTCCTGCCTGTATGTTGCAAGCAGATTTGACCTATCTCTTATAGTTCCTGTGATAAAGGGGGTCAAAGGAAACCAGCACCAAAACTGATAACTTTATTTTATTTTTAGCCTGTTTTGAATGCAGGTACTTTCCATTGAATTCCCCTTAAGCAATTATTGTTTTATTTGCAACCGATTTTGTTATAACTCTTACTGTGTCAACGTTATGAGGAGACATCGCATACTAGTTAGAATTTGTATTTCAAAGCTGATTTGAGGGAGGTTTCTTTTTTTAAACCCTGCAATGTGCAAGCATATTTGGTCTAGCTCGTGTGGTTTACGAGAAAAATGGAACTCAAGAGGACCAAATGTGACCAATATAAAACACAATAGATTTTTTTATTGAAAGCTTGTTTTAATTATTGACATTTACATATCCTAAATGACATAGTTATTAATTTAAACAATATTTATTTAGAAAATAATCAGAAAATACAGTACATTAATCATAGAAAATACAGACAGGATTCAGAAACAAGCAATTATTGCTTTTATAAATCTGTCTCCTAAAAGACATACAAAAATGTAGCTATTAAAATAAGGTTTTACTTCCTCGGGAATATGTGACCATAACCGATTTCGGCTATCCTTTTTACAGTTTAACCCCTCCATATTTGTGTGTGTGTCCCAGCTCATGATATGGATTTCAAATTCCATACATCGTGGCCGTCTTTTTGGATTAAAATATTTGAGAGTAGACGTGGTTGTTCGATTTGTTAATATTAGTGGAATTATTGACTATCACTGTTTGATCTATCTTTTCACTAGACCGATATTGATACTCCCTTTGAGTGTAAAGAAAACTAAGGTTTTCGATTTGATTTGATTAGATTTTTTGGTGTTTAACGCCACTTTCAGTAATATTTCAGCTATATCATGGCGACCAGTTTAGTGATGGAAGAAGAGTATCCTGAGAGAACCACCAACCATGGGCAAGTAACTGGTAAACTTTATCACGTGCGGCTGCGAGTCGAGTGCACCCTTTTTGTAACTTACAAAGCCGGACGTGAACACACGCCGTATTGGTGATATGCTTGTATGGGTTGTTTGATAATCCAACTACATAACTCATTGAGCCACCCGGATCCGTCCTCTATAGTTTTCAAGTGTGAATAATGTACATTTTACATTATTTTATTAGCAATGTGAGTTACTTTTTATGATAAATATGTTACTGATATTGTCATGTTGTCAATGCAGTTTTAATCAATAGTCAGTCTGTGTCAGTAATTATTTTTATCGTCAATATGGTAAAATTGTCGTTTTTTAACGTTAAAATCTTTTGTATTTGATATACATGTATACCTTTTAAACACAATGGAATATTTACATTAGACAATATGATAATCCGCATTCTGAAAAGGACAATTATTCCATTTGTGTTCATATTTGGACATTGCAGAATTACAACAATGCTTAATATTTTCCAACAAGATATTCTATAATGGTCTTTATATATATATTTTGCCGTATTAAACATATAAATCATTACTTTCAATTCAGATCCAACGGTAACTACAGAACAACAAACAACCACGCACGAAACAACCACAGACGAAACAACCACGATGAAAACTAATAACGGTTCAAAATATAGTTTGACAACAATAATCATAGGAGCAGTTTTGGGACCGTGTGTATTAAGCGGTATAATAATACTTATTGTTCTTGTTATAAAACGACGCAATCAGCGTAATATTACAAAAACCCCAAAAACAAGATATTTCTAATGGAACATTGGAACCTACATATACTGATCCTCCTGCAAATATGGCTATGCAACATCGTTAACTATGGTATCATGCAGTGAATTCAGCTGGTAATCCTGGACTTGTATAAATTCAAACGACCATCATGTTGATTATGATTGAAGGACTAATTCTAGTAACCCTGAACATGAACCTAAGCCAAACGAATATTATGTTGATTATGATAGAAGGAATGATCATATTTAATTTTTAATTAATCCCATAGATAAAACAACACATGATATATCGTTTCTTTTGCATTTTCATATCTATAAAGGTTGTGGTTTGTAGACATGTTTGATGCAAATCGGTTCTTAAAAAAACGGAATTGGGAAGTTTGTTGAGCATTAATTGGCGTGAATCTATAAAAGCAAGTATACTCTGTTTCCAAATTGTGGTATTAATTTCAATATTTCATTCCATATCCTTTTGAATTGAATATCCAAGACAATGTACCATCAAAAATGTAAATAGTCCATGATTAATACCCCATCCGCTTATTTACTATTTGATTTAATGCATCCTTGACTTTCTCTAAGAAGATATAACATTCTATTCCATCCATCCTTGTTTCGTTGCTTACATCGCTTCATTGTTTTAGTCTCGGCAGTTTTAATAATAACCTTCTGTTTGACATGACAGAGTTTGTCTTGTACATCGTGTGCCTTTTATTTGTTTTCGTTTTACCGGATGATATAAAGAAGAATTCCCATTGATTACTTCCGGGATATATTTTCTTAAAAAAAAACCAATGGTCTTAAAGGGATAGTAAAGCTCATTTTGGTATTGTTTTTTATCTCATGAAAACTTGCAATTCGTTCAAGAAATGATATTTATGATAAATTATCCCAGTTTTTATCAATGAATCTTTGTAAAAGTGACATAATTCGTTGATAATTCTGTCATGTCATCCGGTTTTCTCTGGGTTTTTCCAATAATTGCATTTTTTGCTTCCTAAACAAAAATTAATTTCGACCCTTTTAAGTGATATGTTTACGATATTAGGGAGTATATGGGCGTGCAATGTATTTTTGGATTGTTTTTACAATTAAATTGAAAAGAAACAACCTTCGTCACGAGTTGAAAAAATATATGTTAAAACGAGCTTTAGTATCCCTTTAAGGCGAATATTTAATCTCCTCTGCGGGCATACTAATAAAACTCGGATATGGAAAACGACTCAATATAAGGATATACCATTGTTGAAATTAAGTTGGACCAGATTTAACCTTAATTTAGAGTGCCGTAACACCCGAGTAGTAGTTATCTTTTCTCAAACACTTTAGCTTACATGTGAAAGGATGACAGAGAGTAGTGTTAATTTGACTCCAGAGTTTCAGTCCTGCAGATTTTCAGGGACTGTCTTTTTAATGTCTCTGAAAAGTCAAAATAGTCTTCTATCAATACGCAGCAAAAGTGGAAAATACCGTATGCTACTTTTGGAAGCAGAATGGGATGAGTTCTTAACATTATGGTAAGTTTATGGTTTTGTCGTTTTGTGTTGACAAATTTCGTATATTTTGTGCCTTTCTTAATATAAACGGATCATCAGGTTATCCTGGAATTATCTACTATTAGATGTTTTGTTTCTGTATAGCAGTTAACCGGACAACCATATAAACATTGTATAAACATTTCTATATCAATGTAGATATATGTTTTTTAATCATATAACAGCTAGTCTATGTAAAATTATCTGCACGTTTAGCATAAAAATTGATAGTTTTAGTCTGCATTCCAAGTATTTTGTGCGCTTAATTTTGTAGTTCCTGAAATGTTTGCAAATGTACAAGTCTTTTGTTTAACAAAAGAACCCATTGCAATTCTTCATTACACAGCAAAATGAACTAAAGTTCGTCAAGCTGAGACAGCATTGTCTTTCATGTTACCATGGTAAAATAATGAACAGATCAAACCTTGATAATACACCAATAATTTATTGCAGGACATATTTTGAGATTATTCACTTGTGCAGATTTGTGCAATATTATGATTATTCGCTTGTACTTCGTGTGTTCCATAATTTGTATTAAATTTGTAGACAATTCATTTGAAGGATTATTAATTAAAGGTAAGGCATTCTTGTTCGCCTATCAATGTTTGGTCCAGCAGGTCATGGTCAATAGCTAGACAATAATGAACACGATATTGTCATTTGGCCTTTATGTCGTTTTAGCAAAGATACACTCAACATTTCTTGTACAGACCTACAACTCAAAACACCATATACTATCACATAAAACAATATTTATAGTATATCAGTCAGTAAATGTTTCTTTTCTTATCTACAGCTACTAGGTGAGAAAATAAAAAGTTACTTGAAGAAAAGTTCACTTATTTTCTAATAAATGTCATTTTTGACTTGTTAGAGATTAATAAATGCAAATCGACATGTGTATGTCACACT
>MJUT01003378.1:247400-263087 GCA_002080005.1 Gigantidas platifrons
ACAATAATGAACACGATATTGTCATTTGGCCTTTATGTCGTTTTAGCAAAGATACACTCAACATTACTTGTACAGACCTACAACTCAAAACACCATACACTATCACATAAAACAATATTTATAGTCTATCAGTCAGTAAATGTTTCTTTTCTTATCTACAGCTACTATCTGAGAAAATAAAAAGTTACTTGAAGAAAAGCTCACTTATTTTCTAATAAATGTCATTTTTGACTTGTTAGAGATTAATAAATGCAAATCGACATGTGTATGTCACACTCAGTAGGTTAGTTGTCTTACTTTAACACTATAAAGATAGTGATGGTGAAAGCTGTGTTTATTAATTTTCACCTTGTTTTTGGATTATGGTTTGCTTGATGGTGTTTAACGTCACTATCAACAATATTTCAGTTATATTGTGGCGGTTTGTTTATTGGTGGAGGAATCCGGAAAAAACTACCAACCTGCCGCAAGTCACTGACAAATTGTATCACTTAATCAGTGTATCTAGTACACCTCGCCATTAGCGGGATTCGAACTCGCAGTTTCAGTGGTGATAGGCACTGGCTGCATAGGTAGTTGTAAATCAAACTACCATACGATCACAACTACGACGGATCCTCCATGTCTGCAAATAATAGTTTATGCATATTCAGGACAAGAACAAGTTAAACAAAAACCATAAAAAAGGCAGAATATATAGATAACCGGGGCAAATAATTTGTACTGCCTTTGACAAGGCTTTGAGAGTTGGATAGTGACGACAGGTTTAACCTGCAGTGCCTACTCCTTTTCGAAATCTACAAATGTATAAATGTGGTAGAGGATCCAACTTTCAAAATATAACATCAAAACCTCCATCCTAACCACAATCAGACCCTTTCCCTTGGCATGACTTATCACTAGCGTTCAAACAACAGTAACACGTCGGATGCCACAAGTGGATCAGGAACTGCATACATTCCTGTCCACCCGAGTTCATCCCGGTTTGCAGTGAAATTCGTGTTGCTCAATCTGTAGTGTTTTGTAGATCATTGCTTGTCCTTTTGGCACTTTTCTATTGACAATGTTAATGTATGTCCATTTGTTTGTCGATTTACGACTTCTGATGACCCATTTGGTTTCTTCAAACTGTACTTGTATTACCCAAAAGATCCGACTTTATTTGGAATCTGGTATTCCTCAATTTTACAAACTGGTGAAATACGGGTAGTTCTGCTGTTAAAAATGTCAGAAAAAACAACTGTTTTGCAGCTATTCAGGAGAGCGAGCACTCAAAAATATGTATTTGAGGGGTACCAGTCTTGCCTCAGTTTCTACGATTTGCTGATATTATTTGGAATTGCTATGACAGTTCGGTATATTTTTATGCCCCGCATATGATAGTATAAGGAGATACAGCTCTGTTTCCCTTTGTTTGTCCGTTAATTCGTTTGTTCGTACGTCCCGCATCTTTTTTGCTGAATGTGACTTTTCTGGGGATTATTGTAGGAGTTATGGAATTTTAGCGTTTTCGTGCATCTTCAGCATATTTGCACTTTACGAACTTTACTCCACTGAGATCATTTGTCTGATAATTGGCCATGCTGTGTAGTTGGTCATATAATCCCGCCATTTTGATTCAACGATATTTTGCAGGAGTTCTGAAGCTTTAATATTTTCAAGCATTTTCAATATTTTGTGAACTCAACTCCTCGTTGGTCCGATAGCCTTCATGTTAGGTAGGATGATTGTTCATGGTGTATATTCGACCATGTTATATGTCGGGACATAGTGTCCTTTAAACACAGAACATTATTCTATTTCATTTTATAAAAGCGGCCATGCATTGGATTATCCAGATTATTCAATTCTATGTTTACGGTTTAATAATGAAGGAGACCATGCGATGTCCAATGAAAACGACTGACCTATTGTAAGTCACTGACAAATTTTATAAAGCAAAACTAAATAAAACAACGAAAAATATCTGATTGCATTGATTGATGATTATCCAACTTCGAAATGACCTCAGTTCTTAAGACCCATGTTAGTTGAAGATTGCATATCATGTATAAAAGCAAATAGTAGATATGAATCAACAGCTGTTCTGAAATACTATAAACAAATGAACATTATAGAGATAAAGTATGTCCTAACTGATAACAAGTTAGTGGATGTATATAGTGTTTCACCATGTTATATTACGTCCTATATAATTACAGGTAGCATTACTACTGAGTCAGTCCATAGCACGTTATATCAAACTATCACATCAATCAAAACTCCATCACTTCTAAGCACAATAGGTAATGTTACATGTTACATGTTGTATTATAAAGTTGGTGTGGCATGTCAAATTATGGCAGATATAATCAGTGCCAATATATGATTATGTTATATTAAGGATGTAATATGTTTATAATTCTCTCATTTATTGGTTGACAGTCTTTAATATCACTTTCAACAATATTTCAGTAAAATGTTGTTAATTAATAGGGAATCATTTTACATAAAGTTGCTATTGTCAAAAGTGTAATATATTTGACGTAGATATGTGTCGTACTATGCTGTGTGTTGGTTTATGTCAATATATATTGAACTCATGGTCATACTTATCTGCCATTCTACATATTTAATGCGAGAAGTGTGACGATCACACTATTGTTCGTTCTCTTGTCATAACCTTCATTCTGTTATATCATGTGTTTAACACTATAATCTAAAGTCTCATATACTTTATCCCACAAATTGATGTAGCAAAAGAATTGTAATGCGTATTATGTTATAACTCTTGTAATAAATATACTGAAATAATAGCGAAAACAAAAACTATTATAAGGTGCAAAGCTACATGACAGCGCCGCTGCTGAGTTTATTATATATGCATATAACAATCATACATAGCAATCAATGTCAAATCACAAATATTCTTTTAGGAATTTTCAATTTTCTCTCAAATCACATATGTAAATAAAAAAACCAAAAAAAAAAAAAAGGTTATGAACTAGAATATCATAATTTTATCCCTAAAATAACGTCCAGTCCTATCAATCTTATACAACTTTAAAAATGGGGGGGGGGTAATTAAATTTAACAAAATATTGTGATGTGTACCCGTTGGCGCTGTGGTACTGATTGACCGAAACCCCAGTTTCGCGGGAAAAACAGCCGTGCGACTAGCACGCCACCTATGCATAATGAATTACAGCAAGAAAAATTAATTTCACTCTAATTCACTGGCTTCAAACGCATGAAATTATATTTGCAGCTTTTCCTTTGGCAATTCGTATTATTCCATCTAAACTCTGCATTCCTCTTGAACTGCATTTGATAGCGTTATGATATGAATCATTGGTGCTTCTAAATAGATACTCTGTCGGCCAGGTGATATTTAGTTGAATCTGAGACCATGAACATATTTATGTAGATTATAATACAGTGCAGTATTACCAATCTATTACCCAGAGTTATCGTTCCCACATAAATATCTTAGAACTTCTCAAGCAATTCAAATGTTTTACAATGTAACTATAACAAAGGAATTAATCGAAACGTATATCAATTTAGCATAGCCCGGATGGTATTCAGTTCCGATTATAAGATGGTTCAGGATACCGCATATTTTAATGCTGTTGTTTCAGTGTTCTAGTACTATGAATATCTAACTTATCATGTTGGTCTAGCACTAAGCTGACATCATCACCAGTTCATCCAATGTAACTTTTTCTCGCCTTTATATAACTGAAAAACTGCTTATTTGGCGTTGATCAACAATCACCCACTCACTCATATTTTAGCCCAATCTTTTAAGCAGAGTTATGGGTCCTCACACTCCCTCATTAACCTCAGTCAATGTCTCAAATTTTGCTCAGAAATAGCAGAATAAAACCGAAATTAATCGGAACAGTGATGAGTTTATAACATGTATGAGTAGTTCTATTACAATAGTATGGTACTTTGTTACTTAGTTTTGCTTATTAGTAAACGAACGAAATCAGAAGCTTGATACTTTCAGCTTCCAGGTCAAAGGACACACTGACTTCATATTTTGCATACTGTGTTGTCGGTTGCTTTTTGAATCTTTAAACCGGGATAAAAAAAAATGACATCAATGATTATACAGGTAGTTTGTTCACTACTGGAACGAGATGGTAAACAGCTGTAATGCTGTGTTCAACCTTTGTTGTTAGATATTAATCATCACAATTAAAGAACAAGCACCAGTTAATTGATTGTTCACTTTTAATTTATCTAGACCGATTTCATACTATGTCAATACAATGTGTGTTTAATGTTTTTAGCATATGCACTGCATAATAATACATGTGCAGTGACACCATATGCCATTAGTTGGTGGTCTACATTTCAGAACACAAGAGCCTTTGGATGATGTAGCTTGTAATTATGTTACAAAAATGCTACTTACACTGGTGGCTTCAAACCTTAAACTTAACCCTTAATGCAATATCAATCAATTATATGGAGCTTGTTTTTTAACATGATGATTTTTGTCTTTTAGATCCGACAACATCAGTTTCTAGACCGTCTCCAGTTTCAACTGATATAAGGAACTATGAAACTATCTCGACTGTTAGTGACAATAAAACTGAAGCTCTAACGATAACAAGTGATGTTTCGTTAACAACATACAAAGCTACAAGAACACTCACAGAGTCTGTTAATACTGTGATTTATGATAGTTCTGTTGTAATAAACACCGAGTTTTATACCATTGATAGCTTGTCTACGACTGGAGTGGAAACGTATGTGCCACAATCTAGTTTTATATCATCCGACTTAGACACTTCTATGCAAGCGTCGTTGCTTGCTAGGAATTCGAGCGTTTCAATGGACTTGATGAGCAATAGTACTGCCATGCCAGTTAGTGATACAAATGCAGAATCAACAACTGGCATTATAACAACTGCATTTGATAGTGCAACAAGCAATATTGGTTCCATCAATAGTCTGATAACTCATAGCTCTATCGTAACAATCCCATTGTTTTCTATAACTGATAAATTGTCTGTTACGGAAGTAGAAACATCTCTACTGCATTCTGATATTATATCATCCGACTTTGTCACTTCTGTGCAAGCGTCGTTGCTTCCTAAGAATTCGAGCGTTTCAGTGGACTTAATGAACAATAATACTGCCGATACAGTTGGTGATACAACCGCAGTGTCAACTGAAGGTGCATCAACAACAACTGGCATTTTAACAACTGTATTTAACAGTGCAACAGGCAATACCGCGTCTATCGATAGTCTGATCATTCATAGCTTTATTGCAACAACCCCATTGTTTTATACTACTGATAAACTGTCTGCTACGAAAGTAGAAACAGCTCAAATGCCATCTGGTAGTATATCATCCGACTTTGTCACTTCTGTGGCAGCACCGTCGTTTGTTGAAAATTCGAGCGTTCCAACCGATTTCATGAACAATAAAACTGTCATGATCGTTAGTAGTACAACTATTGAGTCATTTGCAGGTGTATCGACAACAGATGGATTTTAACAAGTGATTTTGACGCTACGAACAGCAATACCGTTTCTATCAATAGTGTGCTATCTCTTAACTATACTGTAACAACCCCATTGTTTTATACAACTGATCCATTGCCTGCTACAGAAGTAGAAACACCATTGTTGCAATCTAGTTTTATATAAGCCGACACTGGTACTTCTATGCCATCATTGACTATTGCTAAGGAATCGAGAGCGTCAACTGATATAATAAGCATTGAAACTGTAGTAACAGTTAGTGATACTACTTCTGTGTCATTTGTAACAACAACTGCTGACATTTTATCAACATCATTTGAATTTACCCTGGAACGTTCCCGTACTTTTCAATCAACAACTGTCCCTGTCATGACCTCTATTGAAACGAATGATATACATTTAGATACAAATTCTTATATGTCGAGTTCCGCCTTGCTTTATTTAAGCACCGACATACCTGGAATGTCCTCTGAATCAGACTATGCTATAAATCGCACATCGGTTAATGCATATATACCATCTACGAGAATGGTTGTATCAGCTTCCACTGACACCTCTCCGCTGACACCAAGTAACTTGTCAATAATGGGTTCTCAGACAACTATGAATACAACAGAATTTATTACATTAAAATCTAATATGTCATCAATCACCTCTTTATCACCAAGTTTTGTTGTTCAGTTATCTGTGTTTTCAAAGTCTACCGTTCGACCTCAATCAATATTGGATCCATCATCGTCTGACTTGATACCAAATAGCGTTCAAGACCTTCAGAGTGTCTCCTCTAGTATAGACACATATCTTACAACACCAAACGGAAACAATGAACAAGCGACAACACCGATTCAAAGGGCATTTTCCGAAAACTTTATTATTATTTCTGCATCAGTTGCAGGATTTACTATCATTGTATTTGGTAGTTTAATGGTCCTGTATTGGTTGAACAAGTTACCAGGACAACAGCGACATAAATCAAATGAATTACATAAAGACAAACCAGACAATATAAGTTTGAGTTCGCTTAGTCCAAACAACTACATGCATAATGAAAGTTATTCAGGACCCGTATATCGGTTCAGCAATATACCTTTTCGATTAACCTCCAGATATAACTTGCCATATTCATACGATCACCATATTCATTATGAAAATAATTGGAATAATATCTAAGGACAAAAAGCTGTGCTGATGAGAAACATTATCTTGTCATATTTGAGATTTTTTTCTTTAAAATAATGACTTTTAGGAAACTAACATTAAAATGCATAGAATATCTAAATGTATTCATGGGAATGACGTTTTCTTTTCGTGGATGCTTTTAGATTTCAGCTTAGTCTGTATTAATATTACTCATATATGGATTTATAAGAAATAGTTTAATAGTTGTTGCTGAAAACAATATACGATGATACTAATAATACTAATGTTCGTGGATTACTGAAGATATTACAATTGTCTAATTATTTTTAGGCATTTTTTTTATCGGGAATTACCTATGGTTTCTGCCAAATATATGATACTGGGTTATATGATGGCGACAATATATATACAATACTTTTTACACTTATTATAGGCAGCTAAGTTAAAACACCATATGACATCAACTCTCTATTTTACATTTATGTACAATAGTATGAAAGTATGAATGGTTAGACGTGTGTTTGTTGAACTTTCCATTGTGGTTTGAAGACACGATACATTTCAGTCAATACTCATTTAACTATGCTTGATATGATTTTTAATTAATTGACATGATAAAAACACTTACATTTTAATACCATTGTGCTTACATTAAAATGAATACCATTATCGAAGCTTGTATCGTTCTAATATTTCCATGTTTGCCAAAAACTGTTATTTGAGATAAACAAAAGAACTAAAATCGAAATAACACCATGTAATACGTATATAATAGTTGCTGATATGAAGGGCAATATCAGGGTTTACAGACTGCCAAAAGGTCGTAGCACGGACAATTGAACATTTTATTTCCCGAGCTGTGCCATGAGCCAAGGGCAGTCTGTCTATTCTGATATTGCCTTCCATATCAGCACCTATTTTGTTAATGCATTGAAGACAAGAATCTGATACACACAATATAAATGCACAGATAACATTGTAAACCGAATATGAAATATGTATCCCTTTTTCTATTTGAAGGAGTTACTAACTCATTCTGTATTTTGTTAATATTTTACGAATCTCAATTTTGTTAGTGACATACATGTACAACAAATACTCTCTTTACACACTTTTTAACAGTTTTATATATTGATATTTTACTATGGATATTATTACTTTTAGTATGTTTTAAAGAAGGGTCTTTGTACATATCATAATTGCATTTCGTATTCACGGATGAAATAATTATAATGGCTTACATTGGGAATTTCAAAAAGGAGCGTTTGGGATGAAATGTACACCCAACGTTTATTGATCGAGAAATGATGGAAATAATACGTTAAATAACTTCATCAATGGTCTGATTCTACATATCTTTATTGACAAATGCAATATTCATTATGTATCTAAAATCAATATAAACATAATACTCTATTGTATTCTCTAATACTCTAATAATGTACTGTAATATGAATATTTAAATTGTTAGACACTTGCTTTTTTTTTCTTTATGTCATGCACGACTCATGTTACTTTACTTTATGTAATGGTTTAAGTAGGGATTTGTAAACAGATGGGTGTGGGATAAAATGTACACACATGGTTTATTGATCAAGATATGATGGCAATGTTACATTAAATAACATCATCAATGGTCTGATTATGCATATCTGTATTGAAAAATGCAATAATGTATCTAAAACCAAAATAAAAATAATAATATATTGTATTTTCTAATACTCTAATAATGTACAGTAATATAAATGTCTAAATTGTTAGACACTTGTTTTGCTTTTTGTCATGCACGACTGATGTTACTTTACTTTATATGATTTTTAATGTTTGGCTGGATAATAAAAAAACATAAAGTTCTGCTTACATGAAAGTAAATAATATGGTTGAAGTTAGTATCGTTCTAATATTCAAATTAAGAATGTATTATCATTTATAATATTTTACAATTTTGTAACAAACAAATGAATAAAAAAGAGTACACAGGTTTAGTAGGAAAATATTAAAATATGTCTTCTGAACTCAATTAATAAAATTGTAAATATTGATTTTAGGTCGTTGGATCTAACAGCTCATACAAGCCTATCACCAATATGGCGTGGGTTTGCGCAGAGCTTTGTAAATCACAAAAAAGGTGCACTCGACTCGCAGCCGCAAGTGATAAAGTTTACCAGTTGCTTGCCCAGGGTCTGTGGTTCTCTCCGGCTTCCTCCACCACTAAAACTGGTCGCCATGATATTGCTGAAATATTACTGAAAGTGGCGTTAAGCACCAACAATTCAAATTCATTCAATTTTAGAATAGCCTTCATCAGGTACTCTCAAAGCTGCACAATTTGAAAGCCAAATAATCTAAAAGTCTTTGGGAGCAAGAAAAGCAAATTTATGAAACGGTTGTTGTACTGACTTAGATATTTTGCATTAAATATTTTATTTTTTGTATGATGGTGGTATTTTACGAATCTCATATATCTAACTATTACTCTCTATTTATATCAATTTTTATGACTTTATAAAAACATATTCTATAGATATGTAGGTCTTGGGTTTTGCTTTCAAAGAGGTAATCTTGTATATTCCTATTGTATTATGTGTTCATGTGTAGTTGTAATTACTTACTTGTTGAGCCTATAAAGATGTCTGTTGGGTAAAATGTACACATTGGTATTTGAATGGGATATTATGTTAAGTGATGTCATCGATATTTTATGAAAAGAAAGATTAAATAATTTTGGTCAACAATGTCACCAAAATCATATACCACAAAAAAAAGACCTCGACATATGACATTTTAAATTCAGATCATGACTTGACACAGGCTGTGTGTGCATGAATTTGTTTAGAAACAATCCTGTATACAAAATGTATCTGAAATCAATATTAGTATTTCTAACATGTGTATAAGCTGATGACGACATGCTTGTGATACATGCCGAGTATGTATGTGTATGTCTATAACCGAACATAAACTATTACCATATAGATATATATATTTATACTGCAATCGTTCTATTTGAGCAGTTAAAATGCGTTGACAGTATATTTACAAGTGATAAACGGTCACTGACCGTTTCTAGCATTTATAAATCAGTTGGGGCCTCTTGGGGGTAACTAACTTGTTAAATAAATTGAATATTGGTAGTAATATCCATTAATGTCACTAATGATTGCAGTATAAAGACAATAACAGTGCATTGACTTGACATTAAAAATCGATATACTTATTCGGCGCAAATCTGAGAAAATGCTCGGAAAACGCTCGCATTTTCCCCGATTCTAAGCCTCATCCGTATATCGATTTTATGTCAAGTCAATGCACAGTTATTGTCTATATATATATGAGTTTGTGGGAATGTGTGTTTATATTGTAAATTGTAAGAATATCAAGAAAACTGGAATTCTTTCGAATATACCATACTAACATTAAAAACAAAAAATGCGCACTGTCGAAATCGTGCTAAAAATCCAATAGATATTAAGAAAGAGGCAAACTGAATTTGTTCGCTTTTTGTTTTGTCTATCCCAGCAACATATGTCAAGACTGTATGGCGGTTATAATATGTAATTCATTAACATAATGTTATATGAATGACTTAGTCTGATACAAAAGAATCATCAATATGTTAAATGTATAACCCTTTTAAGAGAGTAAGCGAAAATTTTCCTAAATCTCTTTTTGTTCTTTCTTCTATTCCCACTATTTCACTTAATATTTTATCTTTTTTTTCTGTTTTTGCATTCTCAAATATATAACTGTTAGCAATTGCATTCAACTTTATTTAATATTGGTTCTGTTCACAATAGTTTCCAAGGTTATCTCGTTGTTAAGTTTATCAAAGTTGCTGTCTTCGATATGGCACTTTGCACATCGCAAAATCAGTACCTTGCTCATCTCCGCCATTTTGAATTTGGTAAGTAACCGTATAAACCGAAGTCGGACTGCGGTTCACTCTGTTTACGACCGGAAAACCGGTTTAGTCGAAACGAATGGAAATTGTTCGTGAACGTTGAAACCGGTCGAATGTGTTGTTCCAAACGAATGCACCATATATGTATTAAAAGTACATGGTTGTTTCACATTTTTACAAAATTAAGCATGTATTGTTCGAATAATTGTTTTGATAAAATGAAAACAAAAATACAACAATGTCGGAGTAGCGCAAACAATTATTATTTTCATTATGTTCATTAAATTTGTGTGTTAGGGGTATCGATGTTGCTTCTTTCTACAACTTTGATATTTGATTATGGAATCGTTCCGACAGTGTGGTATTTGTTTGGTTTTTTTTTTTTTATTGGTAGAAATGTTGACAAAAAAATTTATTGACATATAACTTGTTATATGGTCAATGCTTTTATATTCAGTGTATGTTGATCAATCATGTATATTCATAAATAAAATATGTAAAACAATGCATGCGATTTTCATATTCATTTTCTCATAGAGAAAGAATAGCGATATTATCTAGATATTTGTATAATGCTAGTAGTTTCCATATCCGCTCTGATATTCAAACATAAATACAATCAAGGAACAAAAAACAACAACGGTATACAGATAGGGGTATACCGACAAATAACAAAAGCTTAATCAACACGAAATATTACTAAATAACGAGTTTTCTATATAATAAAAGGGTTGTGATATGGGTTTTACATTTAAAATCCACATCGGGCCTCATATCAGCCCCCGTATCAGCCCGGGGCTTGAGAACTGACACTCAGAGTTGGCGGTATCAACCATGCAAATTACACCATATCATCATAAAATAAATGATAATATTTCATATCAGACTTAGTGGTGTAATATAGTATCAAATGGCAATGTTTCTCTTATAAGATTGGGATGATTATGAGTAGAGTTTTTCTCTCGGAATCAGGAATGTGTGTTCATTTGGGGGGACGGGTCTATTTGTATCTACGGACTAGTACTATCAATACCAGATCAGAATGTTGGTTTAATACAAAGTCATCATCACTTTCCATGATATAGCTGTCAAACAGCAATTGTTCGATCAGTAAGTTTATTCTAAATTACAATATATTTTAAGCATTGCTTTTGTTTTGTTGTGAAATTACAAGATAACAAATTCATGGTCAATATTGATAATGCAATATACAGGTGTTTAGTTAACTGAATCCTACTCTCATGGATTTCGGATGCAAATAAATATAAACACAGTGTTTGCTTTTGGTTGTGAACATTCAGTTTTCTCACAGCGCTATTTAGAAATGTTATTGCATTGTGGATAAATATCTCATGTTACGTCTGTGATAACTCAGGGGGAATTTTACAAAGATGCTGATAATCTGCGAGAAAACGAATTTTGATTCTTTGCATTTGTCAATTTAATTAAATATGTAATATCTATACTTTCAAAGGGCAGGTAGCATAGGTCAACCAGTCTTAAGTGGCATATTAGCAATACAGTGGATTAGTTAAGGCATATTTGTAATTGTTGAACAGGCTATACGATATAACCTGGTTTGAATCAGTTTACGCTTAGTAAACCGCGAAGCGATTTATGAAAAGCGTAAACTGACACAAACCAGGTTATGCAAGTATAACCTGTTCAACAATTTCCAATATTCCTTATAATTTATTTTTTTCAACAAAATTTAATAATTCCTCGATTTTAATTACGATTAGTTCATGTGACTGTTTGAATTTATCGTTGGCGGATGAACACGCTGGTGACGTCACAATACGAACCCAGGTTATCGAGTATGATCCAAATTTTCTCCAGGCGGATTAGCCAATCAGATTAAAATATTCAAATCAAAATAAATTATTAAAATACAACATGAAAATACAAAATTACAGTCAAATCTGTACATAAAGGCGTCTCCAGGGAACCAAACATGACAATATGGCATATATGAGCTGTTTCTACTTTATATGAAGGCTAAAATTATATGCAATATTCATTAATGGGGGAAATGAGAATGCCCTTTATAGACAGTGATTTGCTATATTGAGGTGTCCTTTATGACAGGTTCAGATGTATAATTAACAACTGTGTGTAGTGTAGACATCTTTTTATAATAACGATTAATTTCTGGTGTATCTGAATAACATATATGAGGTTAAGCTATTCTATTATCGTAGATTTACAACATCCCAATATTAAATACATGCGTTTTATAACATCAATGGGTCGATACCTCTGCTTGATGATTAGTCCCGAGGTGTATCATCCGCCCAGTAGTCAGTTGTTTGGGCACCAACTTGGTTTATTAGATATATTCATTATTAATATTTCGAATTAATTCCTAAATAATGTAATCATGATAATAATTATAACTAAGATTTTTCCTGGAGCATAGGTTACCTTTTTCCAATTTGGCTATTATGTTTAATGTTCTTTTTTGCTTTCTTGCTCCCTGGGGTTGTTCGGTTGGAGTGCTTTCCGGTACATTTGGGCGTGCTCGCTGTTGTTTTAATACTGCAATCAATGCATAAACTGTCTATATGAGAGGACACGTAAAACGTTTACCTTACATGTCTACCAGACCCATACATAATCTGAGTCATGTGTAGGTCGAAGAGCAAGACAAACTGGTCGAGCATAGACCGCACTGTAGACATTCGATTAGGAAATGCAACCACAATGCCCAATGTTTTAACCTTTTGTGTGTAAATTGAACATTATTTGCATACATGACGTACATGGATACAGTGACGAAAAATATTTTGTTATTTGTACTCATCTCAAAACAGGAAGGAAAAGCTCGGCAGAGGATCGATTTTCTCTTTACCTCTGATTCTAAAATTGGTACAAATGAATTTTATATTTGCAGAAAATGTACGTATATTGTCTAAAAATCCATTGATAATATAAAATAACATTATATGGATGTAGCTTTATTAATAACTTCTAACATATTTACGTTCTTTTGAAGGTTCAGGGGGCACCAATACACCAGCCTACATCGGTATGTATGTTTATTTTATTATATTGCAATCAATGCATTTTTATTTTCCATTGATAATAGATTTACAAACCATATGTATGTAAGTGGACATGACAGAAACGTCATCGTAATCCCATGTCAAAATGTACCGCTATCAAGCAATGATTGTATTGTTGTGCTTCATCTTAATAAGACGTTCGCAAAATGCATGTGTGACGTCTAACAGATAAATAATACATTATTGTCTCTGAAAGATTATCAAATAAGAGTAATGCAATTTCACAACGTCATCAGTATGCCCGATTCAACATCAAAATAACAAATACAAACAAGAAATGACCACATTCATTGAGAATATTATTGAATATGTTTTCGTATGAGTAGATGCTTAAATTAAAAATAGCTCTTGTTGTTTGTATTTATAGATGCAATAGCTTTTGCTATTCTAATTGAATGCTTGCTTCTGGCTTACTGTATTGTGGTTGCAGTACGTTTCTGTACGAGGTTTACTGAGAACACATGTAAGTATTTCGTTTTCTTCTTTCAATCAACTATCCGATAGGCAAACTGATGCATTGGTACACAAAATATAAAATATATTAAGGGAGATCTGCATATGCTGATGGTGCTGTAATATTGCTACTGATGAATGGGAAGTTGACTATTGAAAAGGTCATCACATTAGTCGTAGATATTTGTTTTCAATTTTCCTTCATGTATCGTTTCCAAGGTGAATGTCAAGATTAGAAGCAGACTTTGAAATGTCAGTAGTATACTTTAAGCTCATTTGTGGATAGATGAGATGTAGATCATCACAGAATGGACAGAAATTCATCGATAGAGCGAAAGCTGGGATTAAAAGTTTCGTCTAATTTTCTAGATTTATTCTTGAGAAGCCCATACAGAAATTTCTGTCTCCTTAGCATGTAAATATAGATTAGCGAGTTGTGGATCTTAATTAGGGCCCATTGGAATAACGATCGTGTATTGATACATTAGTCCACTTTACTGAGCACACATATTGTCGATCAAATATCTAGCATTTTAATTGTTTTGTCCTGATTTTATTTTATTTATTTTGAAGTGTGTTATATATACGTGTTGCATGTCTTTCAGTCCACATTTCTTTGATCTGATGAAAGAAAAAACGAATATCATGTTATGAAATATATTGTAGAATAATTGTTGATAAAAGTTATTATTATTTTTACAGTTGAGAACTGTTTTTTGACATTTTGTCAGTTCAGTAAGTTTTTTTTTCTGATCGTCCGTCTTTCTGTGGCCGTTGTTGCTGTTTTGACTGATTAAAAATTATTTTATCTTTAAAGCAATTAGAAAGTTAGTATATTAACACGGATTATATTAATACATCTCACAAAAGTATTTTTCACAGTATGAAAATTTACTTCCATTTCATTATATAATTTTTAACTCTAATTTTGAATAAACAACAGTCGAGATCCTTTTATCATACAACCAGCAAAAGGTAAGGATCAGAATTTTACAGCAAAATATGTTTGTTTATGACGTATAGATGCAATCGGTTCCAATCAGTTTATTTCTATAGTCCGTTTGACTTCTATAAATCTTCCGAAAAAAAATCTTAAAAACCCAGTTTTCAAATAAAAAAAATATTTCTAGATGTTTATTAATATATGATATATACGAATTCTGACAATTAATTTCACAATTGTTGGTCCATTATTAAAAAAGTTACCAATTATGACTTCATGTTAATTATATTTTCTAAAGTGTAAAAATATGGATGGAGTGAATACAAATAGTGTAACAGCCAAGCCATGAAAACAATATAATAGACATGTGCTTTCAATGAATATTTCATTGTACCATGGGCAATATTACATTCAATTATCAAAAGGCTACTCATTAACTGCCCATAGATGATAGTAAATTGTTATTATGTACTTTGATGTCTAATTGTCCTATGTCACATGGTACAGTATGTTATTTGTACTCACTCCCTCCAGATTTTTGCACTTTAGTCAATATAATTAACATGAAGTCATAATTGGTAACGTTTTTAATAATGGACCAAAAATTTTGAAATTAATTGTCAGAGTTCGTATATATCACATATTAACAAACATCTAGAAAAAAAGATTTATAGAAGTCAAACGGACTATAGCAAACGT
>MJUT01003378.1:263286-275080 GCA_002080005.1 Gigantidas platifrons
AAAGTAGCATACGAAGTAAGTTTAAATATCAATATATTATTATATTTTATAACTCTAATTCGATTTTCTCGGTTAGTTGAAATGCATTGGAGGGTTGCTGACAAAAGCTTTAACGTATACCAAAGGGTATTATTTACAATTAGGTCTTGATTCCGACACGAATACGCAGTTGTGGTTTCGCAATAGAGGTGGTGAATCGACTGTTTCCATTGTAGTTGTCCTATTTCAAATAGTAAGGTCAGTCTATCACAATCGCGAGGGTCGACATGTCAAGATAATATGCTAAGCCCAGGAAGGTTCCTATTACTAGCACTTTCTGAACAGGGAATTAACTTTATAAAGTACGAATACAATGATGACTAGTAGTTTAGAAAAGTTTGAAGAAAACAAAACAAATGGCAATCAGAAGCCATAAATCAATGATGGACAGACCATGCAGTGGTCAAAAGAAAAGGACAAAATCACAAAAAAATGATCAACAAAACATTACACATCGAGAAACACGAACTGCACTAGCAACATGGAACAACATGGGATGAGGCCAGGTGCTTTCTAAGGGTAAGCAGTTGCTGCTCCACATATGGCACACATCATCTACATATCAAAGGATATTGAGATGTCCCAATTGCTTGTATAAATAATTATTAGAAGACTTGTTTCTGTTATCCGATTCGTACCATATACGAATTTACAAATGAAAACACCACTGGTTGTGTACATTAAGCAAGAGAAGTTCCGAGTTAATTTTCGGGTCTTCTTTATGGTGATTCATGCAGTCCTATCTTACTTCTGTTTTATCTCCTTCTGATTTCAATCTTCAGATTTTGGTTATATATTCCCTTTCCGTCTATTGCTATGTTGCCCGTTACGCAATTTGTGTCACAAATGACCAAGGGTATGTTCCATTAGTCGAAAACACAAAACATAGGTGGGAAATATTAGGTTCTAGACCTTCCTGATAAGAAAATAATTGTAAAATGTGATAATATATTGAATGTATTCGAAGCCATTTAATTTGCCTGTATCTTCAGCACATTCTGTATTATTTTTCTAATGGACGTTAATGGATGTATTGGGGGAAACAAGAAAGCAACAAGCTCTAAATATATGAGCAAGTCAACATATTTGTAAAGGCTTTCACGTAATTATAGAAAGAAACAAAAACGAAAATCGTCAAAATCTGAAGAAAGTCTCTACACATCCATCCATATTACGTCTAAATATTTCAAATTTTACGCAGATAATGTTACCCATATTAAAATCTCCTGCAAACTTACCCCTTCCATAAATTATTTCTTAAAGTTAATTAGCTTGTATATAAATGTATATTGGTATTGAATACAACTTTTAACAATATTCCAGTCATATCCCAGCTATCAGATTTAGTAGATTTATAGGAATACCAAGGGATTCTGACAAGCTTTACAATGTTACAACTCACTGCATTCACTTGTGATAGATGTAAGCAAAGACTGCATAGACAGATGAATCCAATGGACTCGGCCACGGCGACGATCCCCAAGTTAGATTTCCTCATTATGTCTTAAATGCACCCGTATTTATTTATAACCTGTATATTTACAATGTCGGTTCGGTCTTTGTGTTGTTTTTTTTTGTTCGTTTTTTTTTTGTTTTTTTGTGTTGAATAAGGACGATAATAACCGATACTAACCCTAAGCTTTTTTTCTTTTATAGGATTTGAAATACAGTTTTTTTTTTAATTTTATCCTGGCATACTTCTCTTAACTAGATAACAAATGGAGCAAATGTCAAAAATGTGTGTGCTACATTTTTTCAGTCACCAATGGAGACAAAGAACACATTTTCATATTAGTTATTATTACTGAGTAATATTTTTCAGGCTTGTTACTTGGTTTTGTGTATTTAGTGTTATATGGTGTTATTGTGGGGGTGATTGTATTGCTTGCAGTATACTATGGATACTCCAAATTTCAAGATATTATTTTGTAAGATTTGAATCTATGATATTATCCACCCAGCAGTCAATGTTTCGGCACTGACATGGTTTATTATGTATATTTTTATCAAGATTTACAGTTCCGTAATAATGTAATTATTATTAAAATTAAGGATCTCATCTCTCAGGCATAGGTGACCTTACTCGCTTTTGGCTATCATGTTTAGGCCCTTTGGTTTACTTGCTCCCAAAGACCTTTACATTATTTGGCTTTCAAATATTGTGACTTTGAGTGTTCCTGATGAAGATTATTCCATGAAGATTATTACAGAAACCCGTCATACGCACAAACTTGCTATCTATATATTTTTTATCAGAAGATATTTTTTTTTACAAATGCAAAATTGTATACTTCACCCAGTTTTACACCAGTTGCGAAAATAATATCACCTCAGTATATGTAACTATCTAAGAAATAACACATATTCTTTTCAGATAAAAAGGGACTTGGTTTAATTAATTGCAGATTGGTGGAGATATTTTGCTAAAAAGCTTAAGGTGAACCACAAAATATCAAGTGATATTTTATTAACTTCATTAACAGTATATAAATAGACACTTGATATGGTTGTACAGTTGCTTATAATATATTGATATGCGTATGCAACATCATCGTATGTCTTAAAGATGATGCAACACATTGGGTTCTTAATGTTCTTTCTCCTATTTGCTATATTATATTTTTCTGTAGAAAGCACCAAATATATTATTATTTCTAAAGCGTAATTATATCCTTTGCTATGTACTCATTATTTATTATGTATATATATCCACTTATTGTATTTACAGAAAGACTGGTGATTGGTGTGGGATTTGTGATTGTATTAGTATTAAGTGGTCTGTGCCTACTAGTTGTTGTTTGGATGTTGAGGACGTTCTTCAACAACGGTGAGTATTATGATTGTTTTTGTATATATCTTGTATTCATCTTTTTCCCTGAGAAAATTCCAAAGAAATATGACAAGATTTGCTTGAATAGTTTAATTTATTCCTTATTAGTAAGAGATGATACATAATACGGATAATCCCGGTTATATCAAACCAAAAAAACCATTATGTAATACTTAGAGCACATTTACTGTTGATCTGTGTAGATAGAGTAACACAATATCATAAACTTCTGGCTGGACAGGATATATGGACTTATTACAGAAACCGTAGTACGCACAAACTTGATACTTGAGTATTATGATTTTTGTATATACCTTGTATTCATCTTATCCCCTGACAAAATTCCAAAGAAATATGACACGATTTGTGTGCATAAGTTTAATTTATGACTTATTAGTATGATTGGATCCATAATACAGATGCATTAAGATCAGATCAATTGCAATCTATAATTTTGAAAAACGCCAGCTGTAATCCCGGGGCCTGTTTAAGGAAGATGCCTTAGGACGAAGACATTTCTTAGGATGGTCTTAGGACATGTCTTTATCTTTAGTCTGTTTATCGACCGCCTCTTAAGTTAAGATATTTCCTAAATTTTATCCTAACTGTAGGACAATGCATTAGGTGACTTACGACCATCTTAAGGTAACAACTACATTTCAATAAATATAAAAAAGATAATAATAATTAAATACACACAGTAAAATAAATTATTATTAATTCACATAATAAAAGAACACCATCGATAAGTTCGGGCTACGTTTTCGGCTCATTTTGGATGTATGCGCAACATTCAAAATACGACTATATTTATATAAGGTGAAAGTCTATCATACCAAAGAACACGATTTGCACGACTTTACTCACTGTGTGCATCTGTATAGGGTGTACTACCCGTTAATAACTCGTTTGACAGCTTAATAATGTCAATATAGACTGACAATTTCTATATGCATATTGTACAGAAGAGACATTTTAACTCTAAAACTTGTGATTAACTCCAAATCGTCTTTTAATTTAAATTTATTTCTGATTTTAAATTTATTGAAACCTCATAATTAATATAAAATTATCTTTTTATTTATTGGGCTAATTATCTCCACTCCATATGGTAATTTTAATAAGTGAATATCTTAGGATGGTCTTAAGACCATCTTTGCTAGGATGGTCTTAAAACAGCTTCTTTGTGCTGTCTCAGACATGTCCTAAGATGTTCCTAAGATGGACCTAATTATGGTCCTAAGACATGGCTTTGTCTTAAGACATATCTTATGTCTTATGATAGTTTCGTTAAACAGGCCCCCGGTTATATCAAACCAGAGAACGACAGTGTAATACATAGAACGCATTTATTGTCGATATGTATAGATAATATCATAAGCCCCCTGCTGTACAGGATAGCTGGACTTGTATTGTTAGAATTAATAATATATAACATGTAATGACATTGGTAGCGATTTCCATTATATATTGTAATGTAAATACGTTGTGCAAAACCGAAAATGTAGAATTAGTATTGTTATTATTGAAATACCAATGTAATAAAATGTAGTCAAAAGTAAGAAACTAGTGACAACAAATAACAAATATGTAATGCATTAATCTAATCAACAATGGTGTCTGTTTT
The DNA here is from genome assembly GCA_002080005.1 of Gigantidas platifrons. NCBI lineage: Eukaryota > Metazoa > Mollusca > Bivalvia > Mytilida > Modiolidae > Gigantidas > Gigantidas platifrons. Next base: position 267,783 of record MJUT01003378.1, read on the forward strand.
AAACCAGCATTATATTTAATAAACAGTACCTCGTACAATAAATATTAAAACGTGGCATTAAATCGACAACAATTACCGATCTACCGCCGTTTAGAGCAATGTGGGGACTATTTTGCTCTGTACAATGTAGAAGAATATATAATACATTCAGGGTGTTGGTCTATTATCAGATCCATCTTTCAATCTGATTAGTTCTCAATTGAATGACAAATTGTCTCCAAGTTATATTAAGATTATTTTCTTTAAATTATAAAGAACGCCATATGCTTATGTCTTTAGAAAAAAATCTACTTTTGTAATAGTTGGAACTGCTTGCCCCTATTTCCAAAATGGCCACTCCTGTGATAATAAGTTATGATAAATAGATGAATAAAATGATAATATTTTCATTTATCACACTATCATATTAAGTTGGATTGTTATACTAAGGATATTTCTTTAAATGTTGCTACGATATTCAACATGAATATAATGTTGTTTTTTGTCTGAGAATTTATCTTTTTCATGTAAACTTACAGGAGTAAAATGTAAATCATCCTCATATTTTTTGTTTGTTCCTCCGAAGCAGAGAGGCACCATGAATGTTCGGTAAGCCGAAAAGTTCCCTTAGATGTAAAACATGAACAGAAAACGTTTTGTGGAATAATATTTGATAATTTGTCAGGAAGTTCGGTCGTCAATAGAGATTGTATTTGTATTTTGAAACTGTTCCGACAGTGTGGTATTTTTTGTTTTTAATTTTATTCTAATGCTTTAAATCGAGTCGAATATTTCCGGTTTGAGTATCCTCTAATATGGTGTATTTAGTACAGCTGGAAATACGAATATTTAAGAAACGGCTATATATCATGCATTTGGAAGAAAATTAGGTCGATTCTTACCATGTTTAAAATTCCTAAGTTTTTAGTAAGGTTCGTGTTTTCTGTGGAGTGCTTTATAGAGCATTGTCTGTCCTTTTGTCTTTTTCTTTTGGTCATTGTATTTGGCATTATGTACTACTCCTATTTTGTATTGCCCCTTCGGTATTCTCTAACATTTATCTAATACATACCATTTCATGCCCCAAGCTGTAGTCAACATGGGATACGTGTATGTTATCGGAAAAGTTGATAAACTTGCAGGACGATCATCTTATCGTTCCTCTTATATATTTATATTTGCCAATCTTAGTTTACTTTATCCATGCTTCAATGCTCTGAAGTGGGTGGTGGTATTAGAGCAAGCATATCTGGTAAACAATAAGGGTAATAACAAAATTACCGAACTCCGAACAATATTCCATAAGGAAAGTCAAAACTCATAAGTATATAAACCGACAAAATCAGTCAACAACCGGAAAACTGGGAAAACCGTAATGACCCTGACTTCGTACAGGCATTTCCAAAGAAATGGTGGGTTGAATCAGATTTATTTTTATCACACTTTGACCATCGTAATGCAATTGTGGCTATATATATATAATAATATAATATGTAAATAAAAACGTAGACCGTCCCAAAGTCGTCACCGACCTAAAGTCGTCATCCTCAAACCTCGCATTATTTTCGCTTCCGTTCACGCTGCAAAAAGTAGACACGCTGTTTATTTGGAAGAAGTAAGTATCTAATCTTATATTATCATGTCTTTATACTAGATTTTGAAAAGTAGCTAGCTTGAAGACAGGCTTTAAGGACCTCTCTGTAGAAATGGTACACATGACATATCGGGCGATGGTTCCCCGACTGTTATCCTTCTTAGGGCGATCGATACGTACAGTGCCATTTAGGAAAGTGACGTCAATCTGAGAAGCTAAGACAAACAAAAAATAGTTTTTCTTTCAAAAGACTGATTTTTATAATTGCAGATCTGTCGCATGTGGTCATATTGTGTGTGTAAACTTGAGTGATGACAGTATATGACGACTTAAAATCATTAGACTTATGACTGTATTTGGGGAGGTACTAAAATCGATATGTAACTTATTATTTAATGCAATATCCGTAAAAGATAGAGCACATTCGTTGGCACACCACCGCAAGCTCTTAACAGTTGGTGCTATTTACCATTTGGAGCCAAAACCATTAAATACAAATGTAAATATGGAAGGCAGTTGCAACTTACGATGGTTCTAGGCAAGGAGGAAATTTGAGGCGAGAACATGCAGCTGTTATTGCATGCCACAGTTATTGAATTGAAAAGTGTTGGTGATTTGAGTTTGTATTTCACATTTTAAGGAAATTTTCAAAAATTTAATTTGTTATTTTGATTCTTTGCTGAAAAAGACAATAAATGACGACTTTAGCACGGGTAAAAATTGCTTGACGACCAAAAGACAGGGGCTGGGAAGACTTAGAGACAGTACTGTCCTTAAGTCGTCTGACCAACCCTTTGTCTCATTAAGGCAAAATCTACCCTATTTACGATTGTTTGACGACCTCAGGAGCAAGTAAATCATCTTTCTGAATACGTTTTCTTATCAACAAAGCCAATTCATTATGTCCTAAAGTCGTCAAATTATTACAGCGTATTGAAAAATGCATACCCCTGACGACTTAAGGACGGTTTACGTTACATATATATTATACTTTACGTTTCTATTTACACTATTTGCTCTTTGTAAGCAAGCGGGTCCAATAATTATAGTATATTGACAAATGTATTACATTGAACAAAAAAAGAAACCATCAAATTTGCTCTTAAGCTTGTTGTTTCTTATTTTGCCTCCATGTATGGTGTATTTTGGTTCAGCACATATAACATTTTTGGGGGTGACATAAACTAGATTAACACGACGGGTGTCACTAGTTGAACAGAAACTGCCTACCCTTCCGGAGCACCTGAATTCACTCCCGGTTTATAGGGGGGTTCGTGTTACTCGATCTTTAGTTTTATTTGTATGTTTTGTAGATCGTTGTTTGTCCTTTGGTACTTTTTCTTTTGGCCATTGTGTTGTCTGTTCATCTACAATATACGGATTCTGATTACTCATTTGGTATTTTCAACCTCTTCTATTTGTATAATATTATCCAGAAGGTGTATTTATTTGTTTTACAGAAAATCAAAATGTAAAGAAAAACAGGAAAATTCTAAATTCATGATGACAGAAAAGGTTACAACATAAATGTTATTAATAATGGAATAGTGACATCTTCGATGTTTATTTCTAAACAACAGTAGACACTGTTAACAATCAAATGTATATTATGTAGAAACATTTATATATGTATGTTAAGTGAGATTTTAACGTGACGATGGATATACATTAATATAGCTTTGCTGTGCTTTTTATTGATTTGTGTAACACATATAGTAAATAATCAAACTTGTATTATATTAACCATATCATTTCACTAAGAGGGGAGGTTTGGCGCCATAAAAAGAGCTTAACCCTACCACTTTTTGTTGAAGTGTCTGTACCAAACCAACAAGTGAGCATTATGTATTTGTGTTCAGGAATGTCGATCATGCCTATTTCTACGACTTCTTCTGTTCTGGTGGATTTTATAATATTTTTGAGAATCTGGTATTTTTTTTTTCCTAAAACTGTTTTAATTCATGAGGTTTTTGTTGTGGAAGTTACACTTAAAGTTTGTGCTAAACGACAATCCGACACCACTAAAAGTACCAGATTTATATTAATATGAAGTAAGATCTGCTCATTCGTTTCCAAGGTCATCCTGCTCATTCCATCCACCTTTTTTACCATGACACTAGAATTTGGTCGTGCCCTAATTGGTGTGATTTAATTCAACTGTATGCACTAAGATATTCATTCAAAAGCGTTAAATTGTATGTAATTATATTTTGTCATGCCTGACTAATTCTTGAATGACACTATGTTTAACTTATAATTGTTTACATTCCTGGATCTGGTCTGCATGGTTTACAAGCTATGACTATATATGTACCGTCGTAGGATAAAACATTTTGTACAAGGCTTAGAAATATATGGGTTACCTAGCATTTCCCATCCGTTTCATGCAGCATACAAATTACATTAATTTCCATGAAAATAAACATGCATTGTGTCTATCCTGCAATACTTGAATTGCGAAACAATGGGACAGAGATTTGAAGCTGACGAAAATCGCATAACAAGTAGATTCAGAGTATAGTTAAACTAAATATGACTGGGAACTTGTCACCGTTTTCACAGCTCAAAAACCACAGCAGAGCTTCTAAGCTTGCTCCCAGGTGGTGGTATTAGAGGTGCCATATCTGTTGGGGATTGTCAGGTTATCATACAGAATGCTTGGATGTGGACAGGTTCGGACAGTGTTACGTTCCCCGTGCGTTATGGAACTCCTGTAGATTTTGCCCTGAATTTGCTAGAAAAGGCTACAATTTCTTCGATGCCGACCGAATAGTCTATATTTTTATAGTAGCAGTCATAAGGCGTTATCCCGATTGCCCCGTCCTTGAATGTGCATGATATGTTAACCGTTCCACGTTAAACAACGACTAATCGATCATTCTATCAAATATTTACTTTTTTATTCTGGTTTAATTTAATGCTTTGCCTATTTGTAGAGGAATACAAACAGCCCGAAGGCTACAAAGTTGGTCTCCTCAACATACATATGATAAAAAACATTATATACAAGACAAGACAAACAACACAACAGACTATCTCACACTCATTCACTACTAATAGTTAATACAAATTATATTTTCAATAGCAATTTAAAATATTTACAAAGCATATAATCTATAGAAATCTATTACTATTTTCAATGAATTCATATACAAACTGAAATATAACTATGCTATCATCCATAGATAAATCATCACTTCCTTGAAGAAAAAGCTCAACTAAATACGTGTTTAATTCTCTTTTGAAACTATTTAAATCCACATTTGGACAGAGCAATGATTTAATCTGGTGAAACAGTTTTTTTCTTAATTCATCATGTTTATCACAGTAAAGAAACAAGTGTTCAGAAGTTTCAGGCTTACTGAGGCTGCACCTATTGCATAATCGTGATGGTATCAGATTATAAATGTAAAGATGGTCATTTAAGCCACTTAGACTTATTCTGGTTATTGGACGGTGTGAAGAGTATATGTATGCAAGCGTGCTCGCCTCGAGTGTGGAAGATTATGTGTTCTATCCTCGGTCGGGTTACATCAAAGACTATAAATAGGTATTCACTGCTGCTCTACTAAGCGCCCATTATTTAGAAGTAAGATCTAAGACTGGTTGTTACTGAGATTATGTCCCCTAAATATATTTGAATGGAAAATTGGAACATTGTTTTCCAACATGATCGATGTCATCAATCAGACAGTTCATTACTTTTATGACAAAAATTACAAATGTTTGCCGATTTTCTTCCTCTTCAAATCTCTGTTTCCATGCCACGTTAAAAGAATATCAAATATACTGTCAAGTGTTGTACTATTGGTTTGTTTTAATCCTAGTGATAGCTATTCAATGTTTCCATGTAATTTGCAATGAAAAATGAACAAATTGATTTTTTATCGTGTAAAAATTATACTTAGCACGGATGTAAGCTCGTCTGATCCGCACGTTTTGAGGAAACTTAAGATGGTGTTGCTGTTTCACAAAGAATCATCTGGGTATTGTAGGAAGACCCTTTCGGAAACACACTTATGATGTTTTAAAAAAGAACGTCTTTATCATACGACCGGACATTGATAAGTACAAATTATGACCCGGAAATGTTTAACTGGTTTTTTTTTTTAAGTTTTCATATAATATTTTAGACGGATATTTTTTATAAAGAAGAAATCCAGATTATGTTCATGTAAACCTACAATTTACGACTTTGCAAGAAACTTAATAATTTCTCCCTGGTTTTGTAAACCGTTGCAACCAACTGATTCCTGGCTACTATTTTTTTTTATAATAATTATGTATATATGACCATTATTGTGTACATGTATTATCAAAGTGTATTTTATTGTTTATGTAATTTATGCCTACAACATTAAAACTATTTGCAGTATTTATATTGATCAATGGGCGAAGTTATTGATCTTGAACGTCACTTTCAGTCATCTTACATCTATATGGTGACTACCTTACATAAAAGAGGAAGCTCTCATAGTTGGTATTAACAGCACCGTCCATTGGTATCTAAGCCTTCTCAGTTGACTCGTGTGTGCGATCTCATGTTGGGCTTGTAGTCAGGATTTAAGGCCCTTAATCATTCTACCACACCACTAATAATAACCCTGCCACTTTTTATTGAAGTGTCTGTGCCAAGCCAGGAAATTGAGAGGTCATGTATTTGTGTGTTAGAGGACAGAGGTCATGTATTTGTGTGTTAGAGGTCAGAGGTCATGTATTTGTGTGTTAGAGGTCAGAGGTCATGTGTTTGTGTGTTAGAGGTATCGATTTTGCCTCTTTCTATGATTTTGTATTGGATTTTGAAACTGTGCCGACAATGTGGTATCTTTGTTTTTCATTTTATTCGAGAAAGGGTGCTATACAAAAAGTTTATATTTTCTGCAGGTAATGAATTCAGCGCAGTGTAAGATAATATATGTTAAATCTGGAACATTTTCTATTTTAATTGTTTGTCATCCCAAATGCTTAATAAATGACTATTGAAAAACATTTTATTGCCAGATACCTTGTTTTCATTTCACAATGAATGAGGTGTGCATGCTACAATAACGAATAGCAGGTTATTAACGTGGGGCAAGAAGCTTCGTACATTTCGACGACTATATCCAAAGCCTCTAAATCAAAATAAAATATGTAGTTTAGTGTTATGTATTTTATAAGTCGCGAAAACAGAAACATTAAATATTTTCCAATGCAATCGCGAACATTTGAACACGGAGAAAAACCCAGTAGACGGTAAAGAGAATTTCGTTGAGGAAAATGCACAAAACGGACAGAGACGATCACAGAACAACGAAAATAAAGAAATATGAAAGACCAATTATTAGGTATCTATTTATTTTGTGTATTTCGTACACAGTGTGAAAATCTTTGCTTTTAATTGTTTAGAACTAAGTGCATTAAAGATTCTTAATTACAATGTATATTCAGTCTAATTATGGCCGTTGGTGTTATTATTTTTTATTTTGGTATAAGCACTACACAGTTAGTTTTGCAATCAATGGTCCTAATGATAAGATAGAAAAAACCTATACTCAGAAGTTGAATCAAACCAATGCAATATAGTATTGTACTTCATGGCATTTTTAACTAGTTTAACCAAACATCGTTTATTGAAGTGCCTGTACCAAGCCATGAAAGTGAGCTTGTGTGTTAGGGGTATTGATGTTTCCTCTTTCGACAATGGTTCTATTGGATGTTTGAACTTTTCCGATAGTGTGTTATT